>JACXGM010002240.1:0-29809 GCA_016801145.1 Umbra pygmaea
CAGGTCAGTTTTACTTGTTGTATGAGGAAGAGTGTTAACTGGGGTTTCTTGGCAAACCTCTGGTGGTACAGTATCTCACAAAAGGGAGTACACCCCTCAAATTTTTGTAAATATTTAAATAAATTTTCATGTGACAACACTGAAGAAATGACAATGACAAGTAGTGAGTGTACAGCTTGTATAACAGTGAAAGTTTTCTGTCCCTTCAAAATAACACAACTTACAGACATTAACGTCTAAATCGCTGGCAAAAAAGTCAGTAAACCCCTAAGTGAAACTGTCCAAATTGGGCCCAAAGTGTCAATGTTATGTGTGGCCACCATTATTTTCCAGGACTGCCTTAACCGGCTTGTGCGTGGAGTTCACCAGTGCTTCACAGGTTGCCACTGGAGTCCTCTTCGACTCCTCTATGATAACATCACACAGCTGTTGGATGTCAGAGACCTTGCGCTCCTCCACCTTCCGTTTGAGGATGCCCCACAGATGCTTAATAGGGTTTAGGTCTGGAAACATGCCAGTCCAACACCTTTACCCTCAGCTTCTTTAGCAAGGCAGTGGTCATCTTGGAGGTGTGTTTGGGATTTCAGAAATCCATGTCCTTAGTCAGCTTGTCTTCAGCAAACCGTTTGTGGGCTTTCTTGTCAAACATCTTTAGAAGAGGCTTCCTTCTGAGACAACAGCGATGCAGACCAATTTGATGCAGTGTGCGGCGTATGGTCTGAGCACTGACCCCCCACCCCTTCAACCTCTGCAACAATGCTGAAAGCACTCATACGTTTATTTCCCAACCTCTGGATGTGATGCTGAGCACATGCACTCAACTTTTTTGGTCGACCATGTCGAGGCCTGTTCTGTGGAACCTATCCTGTTTACCCGCTGTATGGTCTGGGCCACCATGCTGCAGCTCAGTTTCAGGGTCTTGGCAATCTTCTTATTGCTTAGGTCATCTTTATGTAGAGAAACAAACCTTTGCCATGAGGTGCCATGTTGAACTTCCAGTGACCAGTAAGGGTATGAGAGCAATACCACCAAATTTAACACACCTGCTCCCCATTCACACCTGAGACCTTGTAACACTAACGAGTCACATGACACCGGGTGGCCCGATCTTGACATTTTAACTTAGGGGTGTACTCACTTTTTTTACCAGCGGTTTAGACCGTAATGGCTGTGTTGAGTTATTTTGAGGGGACTGAAAATATACACTTTTATACAAACTGTACGCTCACAACTTTATATTAGTGACTTGGGAGCACCACAAAACTGTACAGTAACCATTTCTGTGGGTCACATTTCTGACAGCACGAAAGACGGTTGCCTTGGAGACATTCTCAGCGTCACCGATGTTATATAAAAATCTCCCGTTGGCAAAAAAAGTTAATGTAACACCAAAGAAAGTATCATTTCTTCAGTGTTGTCACATGAAAATGTATTATGAAATATTTACAAAAATGTAAGGGGGGTACTCACTTTTGTGAGATACCGTATACCCCTCTTCATAACCACATATGGTAATCATCCCTAACTTAATATACTTAAATATCTACTTTGTCACCTCTCCTCTTATGTATAAAAATACATGTGCAAAGTAATATCCTAAATGTATGCAATCAATAATGTATGTAAGTCACTCCAGATAAAATCATCAGTTTAATGATTTAGAAGTAAATATCTCTGCTTAGTTAAGTTAAACATAAGTAAATTCCGGCCTCAACAGATGGCACATATTAAATTTTATCATGACATATAGTAATTAGTATTTGTTAAACATAATTAAAATCAAAGCCTTTGAAGTTACTGAAACCTATTATGCAATTCCTTCTTCCAAATAAACTGTGCACGGTTCCCGTCCTACATCATGCTGCATTGATGGATATCCACTCCTCACTGAAACCCTTGTCTTTCTCTCCTGGATATTTAATCCCCTTTTGTCAGCCAATATGTTGTCTTGTTTTATCTCCATTATGGACACCAGAGGCCTATACTACAAAGCAAGTTCAACATGCCCATGATTTCTTTTCATTAGCTTGCTTCACTAAAACTAACAACTGCAATCTGGATTAGAGATGTCACGATGGTGGTTATCAATTTGTTAAATCAATCTAGGTTTCCCTATCTACTGTAGCGATGAGTGCATTCACATAGAAGGGGTGGTGTGTGCAGCTCAATGCTGATTTCTCTGAAGAGGAGCAGTCAGTTTAGAGAAATATTAAGAATATTAAAAATATAATCCAGATGTAAAGCAGGAAGGAAAGCTGGCAAAAATTGCTAATTGCGAATATACAGGATAAATGTGTCAGCTACAAGGCTCATCGCTGCCCCATCATTTAGACACAACTTTCTGACTATAATTGCAATTGTGTATTCCATTAAACATTGTGTTGATTAGATGAATGATTACTGCTGATTGCATGTAAGTTTTGGCAAAATAGTTTTTTGCTGTATTTTTTTCAGGGTTGCAACCCTGGCAGTGTTAAATGGTTTTAGCACCAAATAAAAAATGTACAGGTTGTGTCAATGTTAGAATACTGGGTTGTTCAGCAAATGTATAAATACTGTGGGAGTAAATAGTACAATGTTTGTACTGTCTCTGCAGTGAAAGGGGATACATCAATACATTGTTTTGCCGCATCAACCACAGCGTAAATGAAACTACCTGTTGCAAACAGATGTAAATCTATGCATAAAGTCTGTGGAACTGCAAACGCCTGACTTCGATGTGCTGCATTGGCAACATACCCCTCAAGAAGCTAACAAAAAGATACAGTCCCTCCACTGAGAATCGATATCTTTCATAAAGAACCTCATCAGAGAAATGCAATGGCGACTCCCAGTATGGTGAGGACATTTTCAATCGAGAGTTGATTGGTCAGTAGGCGGTGCTTTTATTCGTGTTATTCTGTTATCTCAACTATAACATAGGATTGCAGCATAATTTACCATGGCGATGTATCCTGGTAACAGGTGACCCACAGTTGTGATACTGAAAACCCAGGGTTAAACCTGAAGTTAGCTTGCTAACCCCAAATCTTGCTTTGTAGTATAGGCCTCAGGTTACACTTATCTAATTAGTACATTTATTTACTCTCCCTTTTTTTGCCTGATCACTTGTCATTCATTGTATAGGTACTGTCAGTATATTTCATGTGTTCCTTCGATGTGTCCCCAATATCCATGTGTTTTGTGTTCCTTCTCAGATGTGTTAGTGTACTCTAGTTACTTTTGGCCAAATTATAAATGCCCAATATAATTACTAGTGTTTCTAGTTCATTGTTGGTCACGTCCAACAGTGTTTTCTTTTTTGTTATTTAACCAGTTGTGTGCCTTGTTAGCAATAATTTATTTTGTGTTTAGGCGAGTAGAACCAATTATTATGTTCAGTCACATGAATTGTGCTTTCATACTTCTAATCTTTCACGATGGCAGAAAATAAACTTTCTGACCAATCACAGTACACTGTTTCCCAGGCGACACAATCCCCCCTAAACAGACAATATCGACGTAATCTAGCGACAACGGTCATAATTTACGGCACTTTCACATGCATTTATAACTACGGTACTGGGTGAAAATGTACAAAAAGATAGGGAGTCTCTTCCCACCACAAGTTCACTCAGAGCAGAGTGTGTCTATTCAGCAAACAATGGTAAGGGAACCAGCTGCGATAGGATTGTGAGTTTGCTCAAGATTCGGGAATACAGCTAAACCAACATACAGTGTAGCCTTCCAGACGTGCCTTCCAGATTCAGCTCACTTTGAGCAGAGTTTGTTGAACAAACACAATTGAACAAATTTGCCCAACTTCTTATTTGACATCTTCTAAACTTGTTCACTTGAATGGGTATGTGTGTTCAAATTTTGACTGGCACTGTAAATGAATAAAGATGATTATGAAATTACTTGTTTTTTTACAGTAAAACTAACATCACATATGAATTACCTGCATCATCAGCTTACATCCAAAACAATGCATTATGTGAAGGTGAGTTAGGCTATTCCAATAACAGTTTTGTCTTGCTCATCAACATAGGAGGGCGGTGTAAACGTACAGCTATGATGTAAAGAATTGGCTTCATCCAAAGTGTAGGGCAGGCCAGCTTGGAACCATTGTTCCAGAGCAGTCCAGACTGACCTCCTGGTTTTGGTGTAGAACAGGCCAGTCTGACCTACTGGTTCCAGAGGCGAACAGGCCAGTCTGACCTACTAGTTCCAAGGGAACAGGCCAGTCTGACCTCCTGGTTCCAAAGTAGAACACGCCAGTCTGACCTCCTGGTTCCAAAGTAGAACAGCCAAGTCTGACCTCCTGGTTCCAAAGTAGAACAGGCCAGGCTGACCTCCTGGTTCTAATGTAGAACAGGCCAGTCTGACCTCCTGGTTCCAGTGTAGAACAGGCCAGTCTGACCTCCTGGTTCTAGTTTAGAACAGAACAGCAGTGCAGTGGTTTATCTCTTCCCTCTCCGCTTCTCCATGGCTATGTAGCTCTGTGATTAATGACTGATAGAGAGCTGCAGGGAGGGTCTGGCCTGGCCTACATAATGGGTCCTAAACTGCACATTATCCACTTCATAGTTCACTACTTTTTACCAGATTAAATAAGTATGCTATAAAGGGAATCGGGTGTAATTTGGGATGTACACAGAGCCCTTCAGCAGGGCCGCAGCTCTAAACATCTAAGCACTGGCTTCACATGGAGACTCGTGGGTGTCCTTCATTCTGTTGGAAGGCTTAGTTAAAGTGCTCACTCCCTATATCCTGTATCAATCACTTTACCACCGGTGTCTTTTTTCCGTGTGTGCCTTACTTAAGACCAAATCTGGTCCATGCGATAAATCTTGGCAAATTCCGCAGGAGTTTTCTTTACCCCGTGTCAGTCTTTAGGAGGAGAAGGCTCTGCTCCATCTGTTGTGTGCGTGCTGAAGTAACTAAAACGCTACCTCGAGTCCCTCAATGACTCCCCAAGGAGGATTTAATGCTCCACCAGCAGCGCCACCACTGAGTCCATTCAGCTGAGGGAAAGTCCCACATCGCCAGCCCACAACACGATGAGATCTGTTACTCTCTCCGATTGAGCCGTAAACTTATCTAGTCTTGTTTATGCAGGGCTTCATTTGCATTCCACACTCAAAGCCTCTCAGGTTTATGGCCAGGCTCTGTCCTCGCAGCCCCGTAAGAATACCAATGCCTTCCCCTGTCATACACAAGTTGCTCTCACTGCAGAGTTGCATCAGTCTGTGCAAAACAAAATGGTTTTATTCATGCATGCAGGTGAGGTGAGTCGGAGAACATATAAGATCACCTGCTGTATGTAACGACCCTCATGTTGTTGCGAGGTTTTAATTTCACACTGTGTAAATGTCATCCACAGTGGCCCCGGTTCTGAACCTGCGTGTGCGCGGTGTGACGGAGCACACCATTGACCTGGAGTGGGATGGGTCAGCGTTGACCACCGACTACCTGGTTACCTACGTGGCCACCAGCCCAGGTGGGGTCCAACTTGAGATAAGGCTCCCTGGTAACATCACCACCTGCACTATCCCAGACCTGCAGCCTGGAATTGAGTACAACGCCAACCTGTATGCTGTGGTCAACAACGTCATCAGTCTCCCTGCCAATGTTCAGGTCTCAACCTGTGAGTACATTACACAACCAAGGCAGCCATTGTCTTTTAATTCAGACTTAATTTTATTGTCTCGAGTCAGATGACACCAATTTGTGGATTCCGCAAGGCATCTTGACCCCAGAACAACTCATGGATATGGTAAAATGACCATGTACCGCAACACGTAATGGTCTACTGCTTCTAATGTACAGTATATACCATTCAAAATTGGTCAAAATGTACGAACATTTTCATAGATATGGAGACCCTTATTCACCAACATGGCATTAAATTGATCAGCCATTATAGTCAAAACATGATTAATTAAGGATTAGCTAAATGTTTATCATTACAAGCCTGAAATAATGGATGCTGAAAAATGTGTTTTGCCATTGTGCTGTATGTGAATAGTTAATTATAAATCAGAAATGTCCAACAGTGATTTACATTTGTAACAACATTAATGTCTTGGGATCTATATTTAAAAACATTCAATGACACCTGAATTTCTATCAAAAACCTGAAAAACCTCTTGGTGTTCTAAAATGTTTGACCTTTAGGCCATGTCAATCACAATTTAATTAGGGAATGGTATTTTTTATGACATGGTGTATGTGGAGTGTTAATCTCCACAAAATATGAAAATGTTTTACCCTCACACAGGCAAGACATATTTTCCCATCAAACCATACTGAAAATATGATAATTCCCGTTCAAAATACTATGAAAACGGAGATACTGTAGCGCCATAGCCACTGAAAGATCATTCGATCAGGGGGTTCTGATTACCGTTGAGCTGGGGATGAGGGTATCAAACGGACGGACCGTGATATACTTACAACATCAGTGTGCAGTGAACTGCTCCTACTCATTTTCAAAGCAAGATGAACAGTTAAATAATATCAAACGTTTTTGTGGTTTAGTGGTAACATTGCAATACTGTCAAGGTATAAAGACTGGCATTCAGAGTCCCCAGTTTTTATTTGTCTCCCTCAGGAATATTTATTGACTCTGCTGTTATTAGCTACAAGTATTCACTCTGCTTACCAAATACAGACAGAAATATATGTACTTAAGAAAATAAATTTTTCATGTGACCATTTCTATGTACCTAGACAAATGCATGTGAAATGTTGGTATATCATTTGTGTTTCTTGTGTTGTTCTATAATAATACAGTTACACATGTTTAACGGTATAGCATAATATCAGTGAATGATTTTGGACTTGTATGCTTCGGCATTGTAGAGCAATGCTTTATGCACTTCACCATTACAAATGAAAGATGTAGATTTAACTTTAAATATGTAAAATTGTATTTTAGTTTCAACTTCTCAATTTGGTTCTTTAAATGAACAAGAAATATGCTATTTTCAGTAAATCCCAATGGCTGACGGATACTGAAATTCTTTATAAAATTACATGACCCTCCCCAGGACAAAGAAAAATCAAATACTAAACTCTCCCCAAGAACAAAGTTTAAAAAACATGACTCTCCCCCATTTCCTTCTATGTCTCCTCATGTATAATTCCGAACCAATAGATTACCTTCTTTGTGTTATTTTAAAGACCCTGGTAAAAAATGACATTAATCACACAATAAAATTAGAAGAATGGAGTAGCACATCAACATTGGCTTTCCATTATATATAACATTAGATAAGTATGATACATTTGTCATGGCAAACATTGTAATTCTTTATTTTAGTTGCATTAAAATAAAATGGTTAAATTGCTCACAATCAAGTAAAACTAGCTTACCAATCAGAGGGTGAAATAGCTTTGACATTTTTTGTCTGCAATCAAGACTTAAACATCCAAATGTCATCTGTGTCAGAGACTGGTAAATTGTTGGCAAATGTTAGTACTGTAGCAATTGAGCAATGCAAGTGACTTTAGTGCATATTTATATTTTAATGAGAGGTCAGATTTTAAGAACTTGATGACTGTCCATGTTTGCAAATGCTTCTATAGGTTTTATGCATGATTTGAGAATACACAGTGTCTGGTTATTCTGGCGTTAATAAGTGACATTATTAAAATGCATCAAACGGTATGACTTAATATAATAAATTTAAAAGTCCAATAAATGATCACAGATTGCCGTTTCAAGTTCACTACAAAGTCCTACTTTTTTCTGTTTAGTTTTCCTTTCAGGTGAGAACAGTCAGCTACAGTACACCCTGCTCAGAATATTTGTTTCAGTTAAAAGGAAAAATATGGTTAAGTAACCTGTCCAAAAGGGGATCTTTCAAAACCGTTTTCACACTAAATCTATGACAAAACATGGTACTTTAATTTGCCCTTTAAAGGAAGTACCCATTACCATACAATATGGTAGGTATGCCACTTCTCCTCACAAAGTCATACAAACATACTCTACATTCAGAGACGCATTTTGAATGGAAATCTGCTGGAAGGAGGCCCGTTTTCACCAACAAAACGTGATTAGACTTTGGCCACCTGCTGTTTATAAATGCCAGATTGGCAAACTGTTGCAGACTTTTCGTTTCCTGTCAATGTTTTTCAGACATGCAAAACTCTCACTCCGGTAGAGAATATGAAGTCTTTTTGTCATTCAGTTATCTCTGAAGGACTGATTGGGCCATTACTGAAAATGTTAATTCTCATCAGCAGGCAACACTCATGCTCTGAGATGATGTAAAATGTTAAATGATGAAGTACATACAATCCTGACAAGACTAGCATCACGCAATTGGCTCAAGGTTTTTGTTATCTGTCCTTATGAAATGAATAAAATTTGTGAAGTTTTGCATAGATAGCTATTTGCATAATTATTTTAGTCTTTCTGATTAAGATGGGTCTATGGTATCGGCACAAAGATGGAATGATGACATGGGACCTGGATATTATTTGCAGATTACAAATAATGCTTCTAAGGAGATTACATGGTGTATTGCCTAAATTAACCTTGACTAACATGTTCAGATCAGATGAATTTACAGCATTTTTCGTATCAACCCAACAGAAACAATAACATTGAAATATGTAATTATTAATGGACAAATATTACATCTAAAATAAAACACACTACCGATCAAAAGTTTTGGAACACCCAGGAATGTTCATGTTTTGATAGAATTGTTGATAGAAATTTTGAAAATTCACCAAGGTCGCAATACATTTATTAAATATATATATATATATATATATATATATATCCAAGACATGACCAATGTTACAAATGTTTATCACTTTTGGAAATGACTGATTTATAATGAATTATTCACATTAAACTGCAAAGCTACATTTTCAGCAGCCATTAATTGTCCCGATGATGAAACCTTTCGCTCGTTCATAATTAATCATGTTTTGACTATAATCTCTGATAGATTTAATGCCACAATTTCTTTGTGTTGGAAATGGAGTCTGTTAAATACATTGATTTAGTTATAAAATTTAATTGCACACATTCACCAAGACAATTTACCAGGTATGAACATGAGCGAACATATACAGTACTCCCAGTCTGTTATAGAAATGCAATAGATTCTCCTCCCATTTGACCTCGATTTTGAGACTGGGTCAGCAGATTATATCGGACCTATTTTGGCACACACGCCAAACATGTATATTCTAGCATTGCGAGTTTACAATATAGCCTTTGAAATGTTGTTATCAAAAAAGTTAATTTGATGAAGGTCATATGTTTCCCTCAGCAAATCAAAGAAGGCAAATGTTCATTCAATGTATAGGTCCCCATGGTATGAATCACAGGCACTCCCCATCACTCAAAGGGATTATCAAGATTAGAGGGAATGAAGGACAGATTCCTTACTATCAGGAGTAGGAATGACATTGGTCTAAGGTCAAAATTGACTTTCATTTGCCTCCAGATATGGAAAAGACAAACTTTTAATTAATTGCCATGTAATGAATCGTAATGACATTTATATGGATTGCAGCAACATGTTTGATTGAGTATTTAATTACCAATATCAAGCTGACTACATTGAACACATTTTCTTTTTAATAACGGCATGAAAATAATAAGCAATTACTCTTACCAGGTGACTTTTGAATTCACTTTTTTCAATATAGTATAGTACAAAGCCCTATTAGACTGCTGTATATTAAGCTTTAAGCACTTTAGGATTTCTACAACCAAACATATTTTTTTGTTTTTAAATCAACAAAATGTTTCTCGTTTCATAACTCCCTAAAACACATTGTTCAACTGCCATATTGTGCAGATCGTTCATCATTCACGGAGCTACAGTACACTTGTGTCACCAGGCAACATTATCCCCAATGAAGAAAGATTTAATAAACAATTTAGCTGTGCTTCCCAAATTAAGTAATCTGGTGTGTTAAATTCCCTAATATTCATAGGAGGGTCTGGCTGCAGACCTCCAGTGCCGTTGCAGGCTCCAGTGTCAGGACCGGAAATAACAAACATTTTGTGCTTCTCTTAAAGGAGTCCGGCATATATATTGCGACTAAAAACAACGAAAAAGGAGTCCGCTGTATAGATTCATGGTTTTCGTGTTAGTGTTGATTAATTTAATTTAACTGTGTATATAAGTTTCTTGCGCATAAGAGATTGTCAGATAACCTGATTGTCAGTCAAACGTTAACTACCATTAGCGTAACGTAT
Source organism: Umbra pygmaea (assembly GCA_016801145.1). Taxonomy (NCBI): domain Eukaryota; kingdom Metazoa; phylum Chordata; class Actinopteri; order Esociformes; family Umbridae; genus Umbra; species Umbra pygmaea. The sequence goes on from JACXGM010002240.1 coordinate 10,217, forward strand.
TTATTACAAACCATCCACATTAGGTATTGGGTATTATCATTCAACAATTTATTTGGCAATTTCCAAACGTAACCCGTGGATTCAGGGTTTTCAGTCCTATAAGAGACGCACAAAAAGTTTGTTATTTCCAGTCTTGACACTGGAGGCAGCCTGATACTGGAGCCTGCAACGGAAGTAGCCTGACACTGGAGGTCTGCAGCCAGACCCCTCTCAATATTCAAGTACTGCTAAAATAAATGTCACTTAAACAGAAAGGGAAGTTGCAAAGGAGTGACTTTGACAAGAATTCACAATAGAGAGGATGATTTTTAAATGGTCAGATATCAAATGTGTGTAAAAATAAAAATGTGTCAGTCTATATTACAGTCATTCCTAAACTGTCTGTCACTCATCTGCTGCTAAACTATTGTGCCCTACATCACTATTGTGGACTTAAGCTTTTTTATTTGAAATCAAGCAGAGACTGTGAGGATAGCATATAGATTATTTTCTTTTTCTTAGGGAATTTAGCCTGACATGAACTGTCTCACACATATTCACTGATAATGTACTGTACTGAAGTGTACGTAAACATCTTGTCAGCTAAAACCTACTGAACTAATTAGTGGTTTATCTTTTCTCATTTAAAATGTATTTGACCAGATAAGTATGTTAACACCATAAGGTTATTTACACTACAGAAATGACAAATCCTAATTATCTTGCATTAATCATTTTTAATATTTGAATCTTTAAAAAAATTATTTACTCATTACTAATTTGTTAGTCTTATTTTAAGACATGTTACCAAGTTCAATTATCTCAGTGCACTGGCAGATAATTTAGCTTACTTTAAGTATATTCCATCTTAATTTAGGTACTAAATGTTTTGTTTAGAGGTATTTTTGCAATGTACAGAAATGATCTGGGAATGGTTATGGTTAACGGTGTTACTTTTGAACTTGTGGGCTCTGGGTTTTGAACTAGCAATCTGTTGTTTACTGGCTCATAACACTTGGCCACTAAGCTATTTTTTCACCACTATCATCATACAGCAAAACAATGACCCCAGACATACTGCCGCAGCAACTAGAGAGTTTTTCAAGACCAAAAACTTGAAAGCTGTTGACCTGTCCAGTTAATATCCAAACTGATTGAATATTGCTTTTATTTCATGAGAAATAACTCTAAAACCGACGACAACTGAAGATGCCTGCAGTACAGGCCTGGCAGAGCATCATAATAGAAGCCAGCATCTGGTGGTGTCAATGGGTTACATACTTCAGGCAGATATTGCATGCTAAATATATCTGACCAAGTTCTTCACATAAATGCTGAATGTGGATATTATATTAATGCCCCTAAACTTTTACTATGTAAAAAATAAATTACCATATGTTATTGGTGATATGAATATAAACACAAATGCTGTAAACTAAAAGCATAGAATCTACTTTAACCTCATAGTCATTTTATATGACTTTCCAACTCTGGGCTGCCTCACCGTAGCCAGTTATCAGAGTTTAACAGTGGGTTTATTCGTTCTGCATGGCCTAGTATCCTGAATGTACATTCCATGGGTCCTTTTTGGTCTTCTTTCAATATATTTCCTGAAAGTATAAGTGTGTCCTGTATGGATGTGTTATTAGGTCAAGTGAATCGAAGCAGTGTGTGAGAAATATATGGAGAGGAGTTCCGCAGGAGTAATTACGAACAAATTGGGGGGGGGGGGTCTGCAACTAAAATGTGATCTGTAAAATTTGCTGCATTTTACCTTTTCTGTTGCCTCAGCTGAAAAAAGCAGCCTTGTGAGCTCAGTGAACATTTGTGCAGAAGTTCTGTGCATGAGCAGAACTAATAACAAGGGAACTCTTCATTCCTCTTCCAAAACTCTGAGGAGGTACTTTTATCCCAGGGACGGTGAAAGGACACAATTATCTTAGGTGATAGCTAACATAGTTTGACTGCTCAGAGATTGGTACTTTATGATCCTGGCTCATATCTAGCAGCATGTGTTTTTATTTCCTCGGAGAAGGTGTCATAGAATGTGAAATTGACAGGCAATCCAACAATGAGATTAAAGGGATAAAGCGGGATATTTGTCAGTTTCCCCCTCTAAAAGGCCTTCTGAGAGACACACTTGGGGGTGTCAGTTGAATGTTGCCGAGCAACAGATAAAGATTGTTTTTGTGACACCCGCCATAAGACCCCACTATATTTCCTTCAGAAAAAGGCAAACCAAAATAAATACCCTCACCAACGTAGAAAAAGAACTGAAACAGCGAAGGAAGACAAAAAAAAGTGGGGGTGAGATTTATAAAAAAGGGGGTGAGTGAAATGAAAAGATTTCTCTCTCCAATGCATTTTATAAAAACTGATTTTCCGAAATGTTCTGTCTCTGCCCATTCTTGGACCAATACGTTGTTTGGATCACTTATTGCATTCTACAAGTTGTCATGGTCCAATCCAGACTCATTGCATAAGAAAGAAATGTCTGTGGGTGTCTCGTTGTGTCGTTTTTGTCCATGGGCAGGGAAGCAAATAACTGTAAGTGCATTCAACAATGTGTTCAAAATCAATGGATACCTCTGGACCTCACATCCACTTATTAGAAACATGGGTAACATCCCCCCCACACACACTTATTCTTCTGGCCCAGGAGGCGTAAGGAGGCTGTGTAAGGTTGGTGATTTATTGAGCATACAGAAGATGAAGGCCTATAATACATCTCTCCTTGCCTCCTAGATCTCTCAAATCCAAACGGTTTACTCTTCAAATCCATCACAGAGACGTCCGTGGAGGTGCAGTGGCAACCGTTCGACTACTCATTCGATGGCTGGGAAATAAGCTTCATTCCTAAGGTAATGTTCCGCAGGTAAAGAGGACAGATGTGGATGGTTATTTACCTCCAGATGCATCACCATAGCGATTTGACTGAATGCAGAGTGAATAAAACGGAGTAGATATTCAATGTTACATTTATTCTTTATTTAATCAGGAGTGTTTTTCGGGGAGACAAAGGCTATTTGTTGGGATTGGGTAAATGTATTTTAAGCAAAGGTTTGACAAAACATGAATCAACATAAAAATACACATTTTAACATGCTCTGGTGTGATTGAATGTCAAATGTATTCAGAAAGAAACAAGAATTCATATCCAACATGAATACATGACATGCATATACATCTCCCCCATGGAGATTAAAACCTTCAGTCACTCTGGCTTCAAAACATTCAGAACAGGGGAAAAGCATTGTCAAACTGTACACTTTAGCAATATGAACACAAACAACAAGCGGAATAAATAAACTGTACAACAAAACTTCCCATTTTCAGTTCCGCAAGGTAAATCAAAAGATTCTTTTGAAATAACAGTATTTTAGTCTTAATAAGCATGCATTTTTTATATACCCATCCATGGCGAAAATCTGAATGAATTCATCAGAAAGTTGAAAAGGTTGAAACATTCAGGAAAGGGTTTGAAATCTATCTGTCTCAACTTAACGTCTCCACCAAATGAGACCAGGGATTGGCCCATGCTTACTGACGGTTAGGAGGATCAGCAAGCTGCAGCAGTCGTCAAACTCATAACCATAATAGCCGCAAGGTTCAAAGTTAAGAGAGCTTCCCTTTAAATTCCCTGTATTAAATTCCAAGGTCCTCTCATCCTTAGTACCTTTCGCCGTAATTGGCTTTCTCCTTAAGGTCTACGACAGAGGATAGAAGTTTGGATGTGCTCAAAGACTCAAGCCCGGGCTTTAAGATGAAAAGCATAAATGCTTTAGAAACAAACTCTGAAAGCTCTTTTGGAAGTGACAGGACATGAATAGAAAGGAGCATGAGAGAAGCCGGGTCACAGTGCACTTCAATCTACACCGTTGGGCGTGAGGCTGCCTAAAACTACATCCTGATCGAGGTTCGAAGGGTTCAACGTCAACGTCATCACTGGGGAAATCATATTAGAAGTCAGCGTGTCAACCCCTGTGGATTTAATCCGAAAGCACCCTGAAACTTGACAATATCGTAATGGATGTGAGCATTAAAGTGGCAGCTGTAGACAAACAAGGGTTCACGGTGCCAAAACCAACAAGAGATAAGGGCTCGCCCATTGAGTCACTCCACACAAACATCCATGTCTGGGGAAAAGTAGCACAGCAAATGTTTACTCAATAGTACCACATCAAATTACCTCTCATTATTAGTTTTTGTTCTGTCTGTCAGGTCCAACTGTACACTGATTAGTTTAGATTCAACTTTATTGTACAAAACCATGGCAACACATGTTGTTGTGCATCTAATCCAGACTGTGCAAAAAAGTAGCAAAAGGTGTAGATATTATTACATTATCCTAGGGATGATATAATACTACTAATTATGTAATAAACTACTTTGTAATACAACAAATCTGGTCATTAATGCATTGCTATTATTATGGGTATAAATACACTGCTCAAAATAATTAAGGGAACACTCAAATCATACATCAGGTCTCGATGACAGGAACATATTAAATATCAAAATGTTTACTGTACATTGTGTAGTTGTTGAGAACAAAATGACGTAACAACGGTTAATCCAAAATCAACAGCTGATTGAGGGCTGGATAAAACACATACCAAAAATCAATGTAAAGAAATAAAATCACAGGCTGTTTCATCACGGCAACTCATAATGTGACTGAGTAGTGTGTATGGCATCCACGTGCCTTTATGCACCCCTGACAATGTCTGGGCATGCTCCTGATGATGGGTGGTGTCCTGGGGGACCTCCTCCCAGACCTGGATCCGGGCATCATTGAGCTCCTGTCCAGTTTGTGGCGCTACGTGGCAGCGTCAGATGCACCGATACATAATTTCCCAGAGGTTCTCAATTGGATTCAGGTCTGGGGAACGTGAGGGCCAGTCAATGGTCATGGCATCATTACCTTAATCCAGCCAGCTGCCTACACACTCTGGCCACATAAGGCTGGACATTGTTCTGCGCCAAGAGGAATCCAGGGTCCACTGCACTAGCGAAAGCTCTGATGATGAGTGAGGATTTCATCCCGGGTCCTAACAACAGCCAGGGTACCGTTGGCTAGCACGTGGATGTCTGCGCATCCCTCCAAGGATATGCCTCCCCAGACCATCAATGACCCACCGCCAAACCGGTCATGCTGAATGATGTTGCAGACAGCTTAGTGTTCAGAGAACAGAGAACAGGGTGTTAATGGCGGACCTGCACAGTGCTGGGCTAGGAGCACAGGTCCCACTAAAGGACGTCAGGCCCTCATGCCACCCTCATGGAGTCTATTTCTGACAGTTTGGTCAGAAACATGCACAGAAGTAACCTGCTGGAGGTCATTTTGTAGGGCTCTGGCAGTGCTCCTCCTGTTCCTCCTCACACAAAGTAGCAGCTACTGGTCCTGATGCTGGGTTGATGCCCTTCATGGCCTTGTCCAGGTCTCCTCTCGTAACAAATCATCTCCTGGCATCTCCTCTATGCTTTTGAGACTGTACTGAGAGAGACAGCAGACCTTCTTGTGATGGCACATATGGATGTGTCATGCTGGAGGAGCTGGACTAGCTGTGCAACTTAAATGGGCTGCAGATACCAACCCGCTACCTACCAGTGGTGACAAGAACACTAGCAAAATGCTATTCTGAAGAAAAATCTGAAAGGATAAGGAGAAAGCAAATCTCTGTGGCCACCACCTGCAAAACTATCCCCTTTTTTGGGGTTGTCTTGCTGTTACCACTCCAGTGTACCTGTACATGTGTTTGTCTCAAATGTATCGCTAACATGTATATATGTTAAATATACTGTTATTGCTCTTCCTATGCTATTATCAAAATGTCTTTGTGAGACATTATATTAAAGAATACAGTTAGATCTATGCATTACAGTACTGAGGTTAGAGTAAGGGTTAAGTTTCAGATTACAAAATGAGAAAGACAAAAAATTGCTTACCTCTCATCAGACTGAAACTTCTAACTATTAAAATGAAGGTTAGTTGTTTCCACCTAAGCAACGTCCCTGATCACAAAAGTCTAGAAACAGTAACTTTATGTGAATAAGCTCACGCCCTACCACCCAGGTTGGCGAAGATAACAGCCCTGGTAATTTGGAAGTATTGAACATAATAAAGTTTTACAAATGAGTTGTATAGTAATTTCTCTGATATATGGTTGGTCGGTCTGGTCAAGCGGTTGGTCAGCAGGTCATTAATCTGCCAATGAAATATGTTTAGAATTTTCTTAAAAAAGTCATTGACCACAGACGTAGAGCTTTTCTGCCAAAAGTGCAAAACCTTGAGCTGTATTTATCATAAAGCCAATCACACAATCGCATATTTATGGATGCCAGATCAGTGAGGGTTGAAGTTTATTCAATTCTGAACGGACTTCAATCCAGAGGTTATGAGATCAAGACGAGCTGAAGAGTTCTACGTGTCTGTGTTCTCTTCCAGGATAATGATGGAGGGATGACAGCCCAGATCCCCAGCACCATCACTTCGTTCCACCAGACAGGCTTGAGGCCAGGAGAGGAGTACACAGTCAACCTGGTAGCTCTGAGGGACCAGGGCCGAAGCCAGCCCGTATCTGCCACCGTCACCACATGTATGCATGGTTCAGACCCAAATTATCATCAACACAATTATATGTCCACTTAAGCAAAATGGTTGTTCAAATATCCCACCTTGTGTTTGAAGGCTATATATGGCTGCAGCTGGCCTAGTTATTAGGTTATATATAACCAGTGACCAATAGGTTGCTACATCGATATCCTGAGCAAAACACTTAGAGCTAACTACTCCCTGGGCGCCCGATGTTGTGAGTCTCAACTTTAGAGGGGTTTGGATTAAAAGCCCAAGTCAAGTGTCGATTGGACCTTGTATTCAATTGACGACTAGGTGAATTGATTCCATACCTTTCGTTTTCTGACTAAACTGACTCAGGCTAGTGTCCGTTATGCAATAGCTACTGCGGCTACTGTTAGTGTCTGCTCCATGTGACAGAGTCTCTCTGCTCTCGTTGTCTCTGTGTGCTCTTGTGTCCGTCCACTAGCCTGGGCTCTTCAATTTTATTGTGCCTCACGGGTGCTGCTCTGAAAATGGCTACTCATGATGATGGCGACTCACAAAAACACATCCCGCGCACATCACATGCATCACAAGTCTTAGACTAATGGGAAATGTCACCTTGACGAATGGCTTGGTCCACCAGCAATTATGCACTTAATGTAAACTTCACCCGGGAATTCCTCAGACTGACAGTTCCAGACAGTCGGATTAGATTCAATTGAACTTTTCCATACAAATTGAAATTACGTGTGCAATTTGTAAACACCATTCATTTCCCAAACCAGACCCACTGTCAGTTGTAATTAAGTATGCATTCATAATTCATGAGCATTCATAAATGTTTCACCATGTCCACACACAGATACGTTATTGGATAAAGAAAGACAAATTTGAAGTCACTCAATTATTTATGGCCATAAAGATTTATCCATCCTTCTTCGAGGAAAAAGAGTAAAGGTAGAATGTCTTGAAACATCTGGTGAGTGAATCAGGGGACATTTTCTAGGCCAAGCGTCTTGCACACACTTTTGCAAAATCAAAGGAAACCCAGTACACTTTACTGTTAGGTTTACTGCAAGATAGGTTTCACAGTCAGGCACAACTGATGTTTCAGGGGTAAAGGTTTGGCTCAAATGCGTGGAGGTTTAGCTCTGTTACAAGGCTGGTTGAAGCCACAGATGTTCCTGTCCGCCTCAGTGAAAAACGGGTTAATTACAATTCCCCCAATTAGCAATCTGAGATAGATTTGGCCAATCAGCAGGCAACCCTCCCAGAATACTGTGCTGCTCAGTGCATCTGCACCGCAGCGAATGTTCCTCAACAATTATGTGGTTTCATGCTTCTATAGCCAACAGCACTGCTCCTTTCTTTTTTTACTGTAATCTAATTATTGTTGTGGCCACACAATTGCCATGGAGACAATTTCCTTATTGGATATATTTTTCTGAAACTATTTTAGTAATGCCCCAAGTGTGTTGTTTTGACTTACATGGTTATCAATTAATAAACAACACTCAGTGCCTACTTCTTTCTTTAAATGGGCTAAGCAGTGAATTCCTTGTTGTTCTAAGGGGAAAACACTGAATACAATATTAATGTGAACGATACATATGCTTACTACCCCAATGGTTGGCCTAAAGTCCTAAATTGAACCCTACTGCCTACAGCGTGCACTACTTCTACCCTACCTGCCTTGGTCAAAAGCAACAAACTACATATAGTAGGGTCAAGAGTGCCAATTGCGGCTGACTTTAAATCCTGAAACCTGTCTCATAGATTTACCTCTCCTGTCGCCTACAGTGATGGATGGTCCAACGCAGCTGATTGTTCGTGATGTCTCCGAGTCAGTGGCCTTCGTGGAATGGACCAACCCCAAGGCCAAGATAGACCAAATCATCCTGCGCTACGGCCTGCTGGAAGAGGACGGGCCAAAGACCACCTTTCGCCTGCAGCCAACACTCAGCCAGTATTCTCTGCAGGTTCTACGGCCAGGCTCGCGCTACCAAGTGTCCGTCAGTGGTATTCGCAAAGGCAATGAGACCGGAACCATATCCACAGAGTTCAGTACCGGTGAGAATTTCAGAGCAACTGGATCATACAGCCATGAAATAAAATGTATTTTATATAGTATACGCAATATTTAATATATACGGTCAAGACTGTACGTCATTGTGGGTAAGACAGTCTGCTCAATTACACCTAGCATGCTGTTTTTACTTTAATTTTTGGCAAAGTCATTGACATACATTGATAAACCACTTCTAATACATCATGTTTATATTTGTGCTTATTTGAGTATGTAGCTATTGTTAGTTGTCTTGTTTCACTATCTAACAATACTGGAACTGCATGTGGAAACCATGTGCCACTTCTGATGATTGGTCTCAGTGGCCCCAACATTGTCAGTTCTGTCATTCCTCTCAGAGATCGATGCACCAAAAAATGTGCACGTGTTGTCCAAGTCCTCCAGCACTCTGGAGCTGGAGTGGGATAACAGCGAGGCAGACGTAGAGGGCTACCAGGTGGTCTACAGCACCCTGGCAGGGGACCAGTACCAAAAGGTCAATGTCCGACGTAACGACGGACCTACCAGCAGGACGATACTCACAGGTGTGTTACACGTACGGAATACATAATAGGAACAGAATCGCTCCTCATCTCTGGTTCTCAGGGGTGAGAACCAGGAATGAGGAGTGATTCTGTTCCTAATATGTATTCCGTACAGGTGAGAAGCAGAGATGAGGAGTGATTCTATTCCTAATATGTATTTTGTATACACGTCTTTTTCAAGACAAACTACTTAAGGATGGTTCAACACAGCACAGTTGTATAGTGTTGTTGACTGTAAAATGTATGTGTGTGTGTATATATACTGTTTACGACTGTATACATGAGTTTTCCAATGGGCGAGGAAACAATAGTGGTCTCTGTCTTGCATGAAGCAGCATTGCAGCAGGAAGTTCTTCTCTATAGAATGAAACCTGATAAACTCAATGTTATAATATGGATTTTCACTCTGATTAATTATCCACTTGGGAAAAAGGTTAGCGTAAATCTTAAGAAAACATATTGATGAACATGGTATTTGGCAGGCTCTTTGAAATTAATGTTTTTTAATAGGCCGTACTGAACAGCTCCTTTTGCCCGCACCTTCTTCCTCTTTAATATCATCATATTCTGTATTGTCCGCCGGGGTATTGAAGGGAACGATTTGTTCGCATAACAGCTAATGTTTAATGGTTTTCCATTCCCATCAATATATGGCCTTCAGGTCTCTGGTTTGTGTCCCTGTCCATCATACACTACACGCTTTCTCTCTCTTCAGACCTGTTGCCAGGAACAGAGTATGGGATTGGCATATCAGCCGTGCTTGGCACCAACCAGAGTTCTCCCGCCACGATGAACGCCAGAACGAGTGAGCGAGTTCATTGCTTGTCTCCTCTTCATTCTACTAGTCTCAGTAACCAGCATCAGCAACCAGAAAGCAGCACATTGTTTATGAGTACCTTCATGGTATCTGTGCTGTGTTATTGTAGGCCTGGATTCCCCCATGGACATGGCAGTGACGGCGTCCACAGACAACACCATCACACTGCTGTGGGGTGAGGTCCAGGGGCCTATCGACCACTACAGGGTCACCTACACATCTTCATCTGGCCTCACTAAGGAGGTGACAGTCCCTAAGAATGTGACCACCACCACTCTCAAAGACCTGGAGCCAGGCACAGAATACACCATCACGGTAGCTGCCCAGAGGGGAAGACAGCAGAGTACTGCAGCCACCATCGACTCCTTCACAGGTAATGTGAACAGAAATAAAAATGTATAAAGATTTCTTTGGGGCTGTTTTAATATTTTAGAGACAAAACAGTAGGAAGCATAGGCCAGGGAGACAGGCATGTAAGACAGAGAGAGAGGAAATGCAGAGACAGTGTCTGAGCCAGGCCTTGAACTCCTGTCGCTGGGGGCCCATGTCTTCGAAGTCGGAGCCTTGAACTCTACACCAAACTCTGGCACAAAGTCCATCTTTAAAGGAACAAGAAAAACTGTATTGAAAGGAATGCTACAAAGTAAATAACATTATTATTTAGTATTTAAAAACGTTACAATGGATGATTTATGTCATATAGAATGCTGTTTATGACAATGCATCCGAGAAGTAAATAGTACATTTCTAACACTTCTGTGTCAGTTTGCACTTGAAATACTACAAGGTCCAGAATTCAAAGTGAACTTAGTGCCCGCCCCCTAGCATGAAGCTTCCAGAGCGTAAAGCCTTCAGCCTACTTAGCCATTTTACCGATTACACTTACGGTACCCACACGGAAAACTCATGCAAGTATGTATAGGATTCCTCAACATATATGTACATATGTGTCCTGAATATATTCATGAAATATATAACTTGCGCTTCTCATAATATCGCAATACATTTCATATTATACGTACAGTATTTGAATGTGTTTAATGCATACTTCTACCTATAATTTTGTCATATAGGTCAATATATAAAACATTTTAGATAACCGCCAAAATCGAATATGTAAATGTATGTATGAAATGTATGGCCATATAAGAAATATTTGTTTTCACAATATATGTCAATATATAATACTTCCGTGTTGGTAAAATCATAAATAATTCTCACCAAGTCATTTGAGAGTTATACAACTTATCTCGTTCTAAATGGAACAGATTGGTCAGTATTCTGTGAGCCATTATTTATTATTCATTATTTATCCAAGTTTATACACTAAGACATAGACGATAAAGTGTGCTAATCGGCTACAACTGATGCTACACCGAGTGTCCGCATTCCCCCCCACGACCGTGCGTGGTATCAGCTAGATTATTTTCCAGTGACATCCATTGTTTTCCCCATTAGGAACACCTGAAGAACACTATTGGAAGCTCTTTCTGAAAGTGTATCAAGCAGATTCTTTAAAAATGCAGATTCTGTAGTTCAATAGAGCTGTATTACTATGTAAGGTCATCCACTGTATATAGCGCTAACAAAAAAGCATGACCACTCATTCTTCTCAATTACAACTGGAAATTGTTCCAGTCACCAAACAGGTAAGTATGTATTTGGCTGAATGGTAGAAATTATATATGTGCTAGAAAATATTGATGTAGTTCCAGAATTTAGCATTACTAATGGTGAATGCCAATCAAGCTACTGTGTTACATAGTGTGTCAATCTTTGATACTCCAGTTAATCATTTACAGTTAGCTAATGAGCTCATTACAGGCCCTGTGTTTCATCCTTTGATCCATCCAACGGATGGAAATTATTCTTTATTCATCTTTCCATTCATTCCCTTAATCTCTCTTTTCCTGACCCTCATACTTTCACACTCATCTACGTCAGTCTGAGAAGTCTTTATATTCCCATTGCTTCTCCTGCTGACAACACACTTCACCCAGTGGTTTATATTGGTGCTTCTTTCAAAGGCAGTCTCACACCATATCTGCTGTCAACATTGACAGCCTTCCTTCCTGGTTTAAATATCATTCCATTGTCACTGGTCTTCACTCTCTCAGTGAGTTTGTCATCTCCACTCCTTCACTTCCACGTTCCACCCCATCAAGCTTATTACTTTACTGGCAGGCTGACTGAGGAGTTCCAGAGAGATCTGTCAATTAATAACCAGCCATGACATCCAATAATTGTCTGACTGACTAATAGACTGTCCCCTGCTTCAAAACCATGTACTGACTGACTGTCTTCAACCTCTAAACCAGTCATGTACTAATCCTCTGATTCAGCCATTTACTGACAGACTTATTTTGTGAATCAACCATCAACAGACAGAATGTAGGGTTCTCATCCTTTGAACCAGCCATCTACTAACTGACTGTCCTCATCCTCTTAACCAGGTCTGATTTATTGATTTACTGACTCAGTGTCCTCATCCTCTAAACCAGCCATCCATTGACTGACTGAATGACAAACTCATCTTCTGAATCAGCTGTACACTGACTGACTAGCTGACTGTCATATTCTCTGAACACAGCATTCCACCTCAAAAAACACCAGCTTTCAACTAGCCCATCATGACTTTACAGCCCATCACGACCGTACAGCCCATCGTGACCATACAACCCATCGTGACCATACAGCCCATCGTGACCGTACAGCCCATCGTGACCGTACAGCCCATCGTGACCGTACAGCCCATCAAGACTGTACAGCCCATCAAGACCGTACAGCCCATCGTGACCATACAGCCCATCATGACCGTACAGCCCATCATGACCGTACAACCCATCACGACCGTACAACCCATCGTGACCGTACAGCCTATCATGACCATACAGCCCAACATGACCGTACAACCCATCACGACCGTACAACCCATCGTGACCGTACAACCCATCGTGACCGTACAACCCATCGTGACCGTACAGCCCATCGTGACCATACAGCCCATCGTGACCGTACAGCCCATCGTGACCGTACAGCCCATCGTGACCATACAGCCCATCGTGACCGTACAGCCCATCGTGACCGTACAGCCCATCGTGACCGTACAGCCCATCGTGACCGTACAGCCCATCGTGACCGTACAGCCCATCATGACCGTACAGCCCATCAAGACCGTACAGCCCATCATGACCGTACAGCCCATGTCTTTCAGGCTTCCGACCTGTCAGTGCGCTCAATTTGTCTGACATCACATGGGATTCAGTAACGGTGTCATGGAACGCCCCGGCCCCCCCTGCAGACTTCTTCATCCTTAGCTACAGCTCAGAAGATGGCACCGACACCTCCAAGGTCACCCTGGATGGATCCAAGACACGATCTTCTGTGGAAGGCCTCCTGCCGTCCACTCGGTACACTGTCAACCTCATCACCATACAGGGGGAGGCGACGTCTGAGGCTGTCTCAGCCACACTCAACACAGGTAGGCTACATGTCTCTGCTGGGGTGATGTAGAAAAAACTGGCCAAACAGAATGAAACAGACTATAACAAAGACTGACTACCCCTGAGCTTGGCCAATGACGAACAATGGTTATCTTTGTATACCGTTTCAAAAGGTTTTCCTACGGTTTGCATAAATGTGTGCAAATCAGAGCTAAACTGGAGGTTCCCACAGGACATTGTCGGTCACAAGGGAACAACAAAAACAAGGCTAAATAAATACTGACAGATACAAATCTGCTGCAACGTCGTATAACACATTGATTAACCACAGCGTGCATTGATGTCAGATTTTTTGGCTGACGGTTTGCTGACACAAGACCGTTGCTAACGAAGGACTAGTGTTTGGGATCAAATTTAAAGTACTTGTTGGGCAAACACATCACATTTTAAGGGCAGTACGTGCCCAGAGTTTGCTGCGGTACTCAAACTGCATTTGTTTTTCTGCAAGTAGCCAAGATCCTGTACAGAACATGATCCAGGGGCTTTCATGTACTGTAACTACTGTTGCTCATTAAGATTTCCACCTACAGCTGCTGTCACTGCGGAACAGCGTTTCGGCCTCCATCTTCCATTTCTTTATTAATGCTTCCGTGTATAATCCTGCCTTAATTACCCCTGCTTGAACGTAGAGGCGTCAGGAATATTCAGCTGTCATATCAGCAAGCTGTTACTCACAGTCACAGCTGCCAATTCCAAGCAGAGACACAGTATCTGAGGAGAACAGGGCCGTACCTGAAACACACCGATATTAACTATGTGGACAGCCACCTGCATTCTGCTCTCTGATTACTGTTCTACGAGCCAACTGTCTTTGTCACAGTTTGCCAGAGCGCCATCCACTTTCTCTTTGTCTGGAGAGACACATTTCAGGAAGGAAGGTTAGGGGTACATCTCCTATTCAGATGGCTGCACATTTGTTGCAGATCTTTGGCATATCGGTGGTTTGTTATTGTGTTGCTATTTTCAGCTTGTTATCAAACCATGCTATTATATGCAAATGAAAGCCAGGGTGGGTGAAGATGCTCAGGTGCTTGGCTGTCTTTGAAGGTTAAAGGTATTTCTTTACTGTTGTTTGTTCTTCAAGTGGTTCTTCTCATAGTAAATGAAGACAACATGTTTACTGAACCATGCAGTCAGTATGTTCTAATGCCAGACAAAGGTGATTGCAGGTTAGCTGCCAAGGGTCCCAAATGGCTTCCTATGCTCCTTGTATTGCACTACCTTTGACCAGGCCCTAGGGGACTTCAGTTTGCCTACATTTGTCACATTAATACTGAGTCTAAATTCAGAGCTATTACAGCCGCCTGCACTGCTGAATGGCAAATAATTAAAGATAGGCATACATGAATAATCACAAGTTATTTACAATGGTGTTTCAGACTAGTAGAATTTCAATGAGACTGAACTCTAACTTATACATTTTTGTCAGCTCTGGTGAATAAAATGCATTATTGTAATGTAAATAAGGAGAGTGACAGCATTGGTTTTACAAGCAATTTTATAGCTTTAATTCACAACAATGGGTAAAACCAATCTCTCCATCCCACCCCTCCATTATGGATGCTGACCTTATAAGTCGATTTCATTGTTTGCTCACATTGTCTCTGTTAACCTTTGCTGTCGCAACCATAAGAGCTCTGGGGAAACGTAAATAAATCATGAACTAATCCCTTATGAGCAACAACACTCAATCACAAAGCAAATTTCTCGGCTCTCCTGGCTTCGTCTATTATAAATGTTTTGCATTTCGACTCCTCGAACACCTAAAGATATGACGTTTCTGAAGAATTACAGTAATTTAGATTTAAAATAACAAAGTCTTCCCTTTGCTGCATGGCATAATGCAAAGACATTCAGAATAAGGGCTAATATATGGAATTGTTTTATCATGATCATAACATGGATCATTTAGCAATTCAATATTGAGTTGTAGAACGTCTTTAACTATAAACAAAATATATTAGAAAAGGATGGGCTATTACAGTTAAATGTAACTTTACTGCTACGGTACATAGAATCACATTGTGAAACACAAAGCCTAATCTTAGAATGTTAAAACTATTATAGAATTTGTTCAGAGTAAGTTAATTTCTAAGATTATATATATCCAATACAGTAATTCTGAGAAATCGTTTTAAGTCTTTCTTACAGGTATCACATTTATGGATTTTAGTATTAGTAAGACAATGTTGACTAAAAAATGAAAAATCATTTATAATCACAAACATTTAGTCAATTTAAACACTTTAAACCATTATGGGTTCCAAGTTGGGGACCACTGTTACTGCACTAATAAATACAAATATTAATCTGGCCCTTGACCATCTAGAGAATGTGTGAAAGCAAAGCTTCTCAAATATACAGTTGAAACATTCCCTTCAGCTGTGTCTCCCTCTCCTGGAGTTTCCAGGCTCCAGTGGTCAACATCACCGGCTTACTGAGCCGCCACCCACTCCTCTGCACCTGTATGTCATTAGTAATTACCTCTGTCTATAAATGTTCCCCAGTTTCCCTCGTTTACTGTCTGTTGTTGTTCCACGTAAAGTGTGTCTTGTACTTTGGCCTATGAGCCGCATATTGTTATTATTTTCCCAGTCGATGTGTAGCAAAGCCCTGCTCTTTACACCGTCACTGAGCGAACTTTCGAAAAATATAACCTTACCTGTTTAGAAACCTCTGCCTGCATGTGACTCTCATCCTTTGTGCCGTTACAGAACAATAGACAGTTTACAATGGAGTACCGGCGTTATCGATCGCGTCAAGGAACATGACTAGATGCTGGCTAGACTCGTATGGACATGGACAGTGTCCTTCAAGCGATTCAGCATCTAGAGGCATGTCAGCCCCTATCTCCAGACGGTGCTCATGTGTCTGCTCTGGATGCCCAACAGTACCGTCCACCAGGTCAGGGCCCCGGTACTTCACACATGTCCCGGTCCAAAGACTATGACAGAGTTTCGTCCCATTGCCAGGGGTTTGTCCTACAGCTGGGATTGTATTTCTCTACGATGGCTACCTTGGAAACGGGGTGCGAGAATCTCTCTCATACCCTGTTTTTGTTGGGCAGGGTCTTGGAATGGGCCAATGCTATGTGGAGGGAGCAGAATCCAGTTATCAACAATTACGAGGAGTTAGCCGCCTTCTTCAGAGCAGTGTTTGATCATCTGCCAGAGGGCTAATAGGCGGGCGAGCACTTCTACCATCTATGTCAGGGCACACAGATTGCCCAGGAGTACATGCTGGAGTTTTGCCAATTTTGTGCTGGAGTTTTTGGCTGCCAGATCCGGGTGGAACGAGAGGGCCCTGATTGACCATTTTCGGTGTAGCCTGCACCAATATGTCCGACGCAAATTGGCATGTCGAGACATCACCCTATGGTTTGACCAGTTGGTGGACAAGTCCATTTTTTTAACAACCTTTTCTTGGCTAGGGGTTGTGCTGATCAGGCTGCTCTGGTTCCAGTCACGCTGGCAGCCATGCCCATGTCCATTGAGTTGGGGACAGTGGGCCTACAGAGGTTGGAGAGGGAGCCCAGGGGACGCTAGAATTATTGTCTCTTCAGTTCTAAGTGAGGGCATTTTACCATCGTTCTTGGCTCAGATGCCAACAGTTCAGACTCTCACGCGCCACCCAGTTCACACCTCCCCATCCGTACATGTAGAACTCCCTGTTAGCTTCCCTGACTTCCCCTAAGACACGCCCATACATGCACTCATTAATTCAGGGTCAGCCGGCAACTTTATGGATAGTTACCTTGCTACCCAGTTATGCATTCCCACAAGCACACTAAAGCACCCTCTACCTATCCAGGCTCTGGATAACCAGCCAAGGGGCTCGGTCTGGTCATGGACAGCACTGCACTCATCACTACGTTAATGCCTCGTCAAGAGAACATCCAGTTTCACATCATACACTCCCCTTTCTTCTCCATAGTGTTAGGGCTCCCATGGTTATCCCTACACAACCCTGCCATTTTCGGGGCCCACTAGATCTTTACCAGGGGTGGTTGCGTGACTGTCTGGAGGGGTGTCTTTCAGTTTCAGTTGGCACCACTCAGTGGAAATGCAGACAGTGCTACCCACATTTCCATTCCTCCCAAGTTTCAGGATCTGGCCAGGGTCGTTTGGAAGAAAGATTACGGTGGCCTGCACCCCATTATTGATTACAGGCCACTGAAACTCACCACTAACAGGTTGGCATTTCCCAAGCCACACATACACACAGTTATAGAACTGATGCTTGGGCCACATTTCTTCATGAAATCAGATCTGTGGAGTGTATACCATTTGGTACGTATCCGAGAAGGCGATGAGTATAAGACAGCATTTAGCACGATGACTGGCCATTACAAATACTTGGTCATGTCTTATGAAAGCTCCCTCAGTCATTCAGTCATTTGTGAATGAGGTGTTCAGGGACATGTCGGACCACGGTGTGATCATGCACTTTGATGACCTTCTGGTGTACATGACCACGCGTAAGCAACATGTCGACCTGGTTCGCAAAGATATTTGAAAAGTCTGTTGGACCATGACCTATATGTCAAAGCTCAGAAGTGTCTTTTCTTCCAGTCTCCTCACTTGGGTATGGCTTTTTGGAACATGGGGTTGAGATGGAGGAGCTGCACGTTGACGCCGTGCGTAATTGGCTGAAACCAACCAAAAGCTATACAGCGGTTCATAAAGTTTTTCTGGAGGTTCATACTCCAGATACTATAACATCTCCCTCCAATGTGTCTCTCTCTCCAGGAGTGTCCAGGCTCCAACAATCAAAGTCACCGGCTTACTGAGCTACCGCCACCTCCTGTGCACATGTTTGTCGTTAGTAATTAGCCATGTGTATAAATGTTCCCCATTTTCCCTTGTCCAGTGTCTGTTTTATCGTTATTATTTTCCCAGCCGATTGTCTGTGGATGCATTTATTTTCCAGCCTAAGTGAAGCCCTGCTCTTTAAGCCGTCACTGAGTGAACCTTCTACAAATATAACCTATTTTGAAACCTCTGCCTGCGTGTGACTCTCATCCTTCACGTCAACTGAAATATTAGTGACACCGATAAAGGGTGTCAATGCCATCGGTATACATTCATTGTTAACATGTACTGTTTCTCTCCATTGTAGGAATGGACACACCTAAGGAGATGGCTGTGTCATATGTCACTGAAGACTCTGTCACCATATCCTGGTCAAGGCCTTTTGCTCCCTTTGACTACTACAAGATGTCTTACCAATCAGCTAAAGGTAGGCTACTAGCATCTCTTCATTGATATGATAAATGTTTTTGGCATTGAAGATTGGATTTCAGGGAATCCATAAAGAAACATTTACATATTTAATCATGTACCTGCAAGGGCGTGGGGACGGGGACATGTCCTCCAAAATATTTGAAGGTAATGCATTCCCCCCAATTATAAGAACATATATTATTTTAATAGCAAACTCTGTTGTACTTCCTTTTGTTCTTCGTTGTTCAGGCCATGTAGACAGCGTGGTGATTGACAAAGATTACACCAACTACACCCTATCCAACCTGCACCCAGCGACAGAGTACGAGATCAACCTGAACGCTGTGCAGGGAAGCCAGGAGAGCAAGGCCATATCCACCAATGTCTTCACAGGTATGACCTCCTATAATCCCTATCCCTACGACAACCTGGGTTAGAAATGGAATCAATAATCTCAATTTGTCAGACATATCAGAGCAAGAATTTGGACTATTTTTATTTGAAATTATGGTATTACGTTTGTATTTTAAAAATAGATTTGGTAAAATCTATATTGTATTTTCATTTATTTTCATACACTGTAACGAAATATATAGTAATTAAGTAAAAAAAAGTATATTTTGAAAATGAATGAGAAACAACTTACAGTAGTATTTGTTTGAATTCACAAACAACATAGAGTGACGTGTTCTTTATTTACAATATGTCAACATTTGGCTCATTGTAAACCCCCCCCGCTCCTATCACTCTCCACCCTCTGTCTGCTTTCTCTCTAGCTCTCTTTCCCCCTCCATATTGCCTCTCTCCCTCCACAGACTGAATATTGACACAAACAGTCTGTCTGTTGACCCCCCTTGTCATTCCCTCTTGTCAGTCTCCCTCTCTGTTTATTTCACTCCT
>JACXGM010002240.1:29909-48256 GCA_016801145.1 Umbra pygmaea
TCTCTCTCTCTCTCTCTCTCTCTCTCTCTCTCTCTCTCTCTCTCTCTCTCTCTCTCTCTCTCTCTCTCTCTCTCTCTCTCTCTCTCTCTCTCTCTCTCTCTCTCTCTCTCTCTCTCTCTCTCTCTCTCTCTCTCTCTCTCTCTCTCTCTCTCTCTCTCTCTCTCTCTCTCTCTCTCTCTCTCTCTCTCTCTCTCTTTCAACTAATCAGACAGGATATTGTTGTGTATACACAGTATGTACTGTAGGGCACGGATGCTGTCAATTTCGGTGAGAAAGAAAGTTTGTGAGCTTTGGACAGACAAACAAGTGGAAGAACATACAGACGTTCAGGGTTGAACCGGGACAAACAGGCAGGTGGTCGAGCATAATGTATGCACTTTCCAATAAACAGACAGAGACCAAGAGGCAGACTGGCTGACATATTTACAGACATCCACGCAGACTGATAGACCATCACATACAGATAGAAAGACAGACACAGAAAGATTGATGGAGAGACGGACCGACAGACCAATAGGAAGAATTTGAAAGTATTTAATGAAGTTATTTTCAGGTTGATCTAGGAGTGGACATAAAGCTAGTTACAGATGCATTCCAGGATTGTAGGCCCCTCTTGAAACCTGAGTTAATGTGCTTTTGTGTAACTTGATGAGCAGAATAGATTTTAGGAAGACAAGTTGTGTAGTGTGTGGTATAGTTCTTGAGAAAAAATTACTTAAAGCCTTTGAATAGACAGGAGAGCCCCACAGATTTTCTCTAAGCTAGCTAAATTTCATTCCACATGACCCAACGTGACCTTTTTACGAATGCAGCTTCCTGTGGCAAAATGGAGGGGCTTAATTAATCCTCACCATGGTTCTTCAGTCTCCTATTGCAGTTACACAAAACCTCACTTCCATCCACTGTAGGATGGTACATGTATAATATAAAGTCAAAACTCGAGGGCTTTATTAGTGTCCACATGAGGCATTGAACAGTAACAGTATCTATCCTGCTACCGCAGGAAGTGACCTAATTGGGCATCAAAAGGGTCATTTGGAAGGGTTAATAATGTTGAATACTGTAAAAATATACATGACATAGCCTTTTGCATTTAAATTAAATTGACCTGACTGTAGTTTTCACCTCCATTGCACAAAATGTTCAGGCAGTTCCAGAAAAAAAGAGTTTTGATGATAGAGTAGGGAAAGGACCTTTTATAATCCCAATGGAACAATTCCTTTAGACCATATTCTAAAGAGAATGTTTGTCAACATATATTTTTTTTATTGAAAACAATACATTTACAAATTGAGGAAATTAGAAAATAAACAAATTTTTCAGAATGTTTTACCATATCGAACCCAACCACTCTTCCCCTCAGCTCCTCACCTTAACCCAGGGCCTTCTCCAGGACCAGTGTCAAAAACACTTTGCTCTAGCTGTGGCATTCATTTGCTATGAGGCAAGCATTTACGCCCAACCTGGTGACGGCGCAACCCTATACACTGCTCAACACCTCTGAGAGTTTTTCTCCGCTGCTCTCAAGAGTTAAAATATATTCACCTTTCACACTTTGATTGTGTTCTTAAGGCAATGAAAATAAGAAATGTAGGAGAAACTAACTTTATGTTTGTCAGAGTATTCCGCACTAACATTTCACCCTGACATCGTATCACAATCTGGGTATTGGCATGCAATAATGACAGTTAGGATAACTACTACTACTAGCTTGCTTCCATGCTAGCTACAGTGCTATAGCTGTGTCTAGTAGAGTTGAAGGCTCTGACCGCTGATCATGTACTGGGGCTTAAGTAAAAACTGACAGCATTTTAACAACAGGAATTTGTACTACAGTTTATTACAGTTTATTCTGACAACAATGTCTACATCTGAGTAAAAAAAATTTGAATTGTGATTTTAATAGTCATGATGGAATCGCAATACCCTGATCACACATTAACAATTAAATTGCAGACCAATATAATTACAAACCTAATACTAAAATGGAATCAACAATGTATAAGATTGATTACATTAAAGACAAACATAATAGTAAAATGTGAAGTTACAACATAAACGAATTGGAGCTTTGTTGGCACAGTATAAAGTAGTTCTCTACAATTCCAGATATATACAGTTCGATAGCTGAGGAGTGGGGAATTTTTATTTTTTAACTGAAAACATATTCTCATTTGCAGCAATGAGCCAATTTGATGATTATGTTGCCATGATATGAGGG
Source organism: Umbra pygmaea (assembly GCA_016801145.1). Classification (NCBI taxonomy): domain Eukaryota; kingdom Metazoa; phylum Chordata; class Actinopteri; order Esociformes; family Umbridae; genus Umbra; species Umbra pygmaea. The sequence goes on from JACXGM010002240.1 coordinate 32,131, forward strand.
CCATTGGAACTTTGGCATGGACACCAGGGTTAACACCCCTACTTTTACAAGAAGTGCCATGGACTCTTCAGTGAACAAAGAGATTGGACAAATGTTTAATTTTCCAAACAAAAGATGGGCGGAGTCCCATTCACTACCCTTGGGCATTTGGAATGATCATTAGAACAGTGCCTCCTACTGGGCCTCCAACACCATGCATGGCTTGTATGCAATAATGTTATGGTAACTTTACTAAGCAAGTGAATGCTTTCTTGACTCAAGCATTTTTCTTCCAATGCAGACAGAGTTCAAGCTGTATACTGTAGCTGTAGAATAATAACTTGAGTTCTTATTATGTTTGCTCCTCATTGATTGTAAACTTCGCCCAAGTGCTCGGGAGTCTTACATTGTCTATTTCAGGATCTTATATTTCCAGTGAGTTGTGTTTTTAATGCCAACTTTGTGTATCAGTGATATTGCGAGTGACACCAAATATAGTCTATAAAGACAAAATCATAAAGACGGTATAATACGCCTGGTTTTCTGCTGAATAAAATGTTCCATGGCTAGTGACAATAGTGACTTTAAAAATGTTAGTTTACTTCTGCCATGTGCGCTCCTAATTCTCCTTAGTCTGTCAGCAAGCGAGTCAAGCTGTCAATCAATCGACCCACCAATCAGTCAGTCAGATAAGACTTACCAGCATGGGAGCATTGAACCATGTGAGATCTGTTAGTGAACCCCAGAAAGGTGTGTAGGCTACAGTACAGACTGCCACCAACCTGGGCTTACCCAGCTCCTCCCTGCATGCGGTTCCTCTGGACCTTTTTAGCTGAAACAGGGAGTGTAGCTTTGCATATTGATGAGCCAGTTAGATATGTTTTCTCCAAAAGCAGCAGGTTAAGGACTCCAAAGACAAGAGAAACAAAGAGTAAAAGAGACAAAAGAGAAGAGAAAGAAGAAGATGGATGGAGAGCAGGACTGAAGCAATTCAAGTGGTGAACTTCTGTGCTTTTGTTGCTCTCTTGATTTAAAGTGGAATATAAAGTGTTTTCAATATTTTGACACGCCATCTCTTCTGATAAGGATGCACATCTATGGGGCTGCCGCTGTGAGAGCTCCACAAGATAGCCTGAAGGAATAAAATGCCAAATCAGCATCATGAAATTACACTGACATTATTTGTATGGTATTTTTTATGATTGAATTGAATACAAATGCCCAGCTACCGCACATGTCACAACATAAACTGCAGATAACATTAAGGTTTTATGCAGTGTCTTTTCTATCCAGTGTTTTAAACTTTATTAAACACAACTATATGTACAGTGTTTACTTGAGAAACAAGTAACTGTCACTTTGTATTTCACAACCCATTGTAAAGGAACTATAGGACAAATGACAGTACTCATTAAAACAGGGTCATAGACTGAAGAATATCTTCCTGCTACACATGGCTATCAAGCTGTAGATGAAGTGCTTTATGGAGAGAGGAGTTGGTTCTACCTAACGGGGTGCAAAGGAGTATCACCGTCCGTAGAAGAGATGCACATCTGATCGAATCGCCTTGAAAACCCAGGGTGAAAGAGGAGAAACTCCACCCTGAGCGGATCTGGCTGGTGGCCTACAAGCTGGACAGAACCACACAGACAGCTTGCTTGGCATTTTGGAACGGTTTGCATGGCGGACACTTCTTTGTTCCTGTCGGTTCCTGTTGGTTCCTGTCGGTTCCTGCTGGTTCCTGTTGGTTCATGTTGGTTCCTGTTGGTTCCTGTTGTCAGGCACTGAGGCGCTCAATTTCAATTGAATCAGGAACCAGAATTCAATGGACCCATAAACTGCCCGCCAACGTATTTCCGTTAACATCTTTCTGTGTCTCAGGAGATTCTTGGTTGTTTTTTTACTGCCTTGCATGACATAACCTATCAGCATGTTGCCTGCAGTCACTGCAACTAGTGGGTAACACTTTGCTTATAGAGTAATCCTACATAAAGGCTTGATTACACTTCATAAGCCATATGTCTCACAGAACTCATACACACCACATTTATAACATATATATATATACACATGTACCACAATAAGTAGTACTCTATGAACTCCTCCAGTTTGTTTCTGATAATGTAGTTTGTATTAGTGTGTAGAGGACCATGTGGGGACCTTAAGTTACCCTTCAAGTAATATTCTGCTGATCTTTGTACTGAGGTCTGATTGATACACCTAGTCAGCCATATTAAAACTAGATAGAGATGATTACACCATTACACACTCGGAATGATGTAACAGTATTCTGGTTTATTCAATCTAATCTAATTAGGATTTGTTTAATTTAAAATTGGCAGATTTAATTGGATTTAATTAAATGTTTGCAATTAAAGTAATGGCCATAATCAAACCATATCTATTCAAGGTTTGATAAGTGAGGCAATGTGATTTTAATTTCTTTACGTAGAGTACTCTAAGCCATTTCTCAACCAAGTAAGCTATGTATATTAACAGTTGGTTTATTCAAATTCATTGGAACCTAGCAGTTACTTCCGTATTATCAAGTAATTGAGACATGTTTAGTTAAGGTGTAATTTTTCCCTCTCCCTCTCCCTCTCCCTCTCCCTCTCCCTCTCACTCTCCCTCTCCCTCTCTAGTTTTTACAAAACTATTATTTTGTGTACTTAGCCTTTGATTGTACATGTATAACCTCCCTTTGCACACCGTGTTCCACATTATTATGCAAATTATACTAAATTTACACTGATTTTCCTAAATAGTCAATGCAAATGTTAGTATAATTTTCGAGGCACCAATCATTAAGGGTATAATCAAGGATGCTCCAAAAGTTCTCAATAGGGTTCAGGTCAGGGGAAGATGGGGCCACACCATGAGTTTCTCTCCTTTTATGCCCATAGCAGCCAATGACAGAGAGGTATTCTTTGCAGCATGATTTTGCTATGGAAGGCACCGTGCTTCCTTTTGTACCATGGAAGAAAGTGGTCATTTAGAAACTTTATATTTTTGTAGAGGTCATTTTCACACCTTCAGGGACCCTAAAGGGGCCTACCAGCTCTCTCCCCATGATTCCGGCCCAAAACATGAATCTGTCACCTTGCTGACGTCATAGCCTTATTGGGACATGGTGGCCATCCACCATCCATCCACTACTGCATCCATCTGGACCTTCCAGGGTTTCTGCTTGTGAGCATTGGTTAGGGGTGGCCTAATAGTAGGTTTATGCACAACTGCAAGCCTCTGGAGGATCCTACACCTTGAGGTTCCTGGGACTCCGGAGGCGCCAGCAGCTTCAAATACCTGTTTGCTGCTTTGTATTGGCATTTTAGCTGCTGCTCTCTTAATCCGATGAATTTGTTTGGCAGTAAACTTCCTCATTATGCCTTTATCTGCACAAACCCGTGTGTTCTCAGAATCAGCCACAAATCTCTCCACAGTACGATGATCATGCGTAAGCTTTTGTGAAATATCAAATGTTTTCATATCTTGTCCAAGCATTGCACTATTTTACCCTTTTCCGCAGCAGAGAGATCCTTTAATAATTAATTGGGCTCACCTGGCAAAGTAATTATCACAGGTGTCTGAGATTGATTTCAGTGATCCAAAGAGCCCAGAGACACAATACTATCCGAAATATTTAATGTTTTTTTATATATTTGCATAATAATTTGGAACGCAGTGTAGATAACTGAAGAGAGAAGTTGTTACAAATTAACCTCAGCCTGAAGAAAGTGTCTCCTGTCATGTCATCTGTAATAGGACCTGACAAAAGATTGAAAATGTTGGAAAAAGTTGTGTAAAAAATTCTAGCCACTATAATATTGTATTCACCTTTCTTTCTCTCTCTGTGGTACAGCAATGGATATGCCAACAGAGCTGACGGCCCTCAACATTACCCCACAAGGAGCTTTGCTGCAGTGGATCCCTCCTCTGTCCAACGTTGACAACTATGTGCTGACCCTCACCTGCAACCAGGGTTGGTGCACCTATTTTCTTCTCACCGCTGCTATACCGTCCTGAGTCTAGAAAGACTACCTGGAATAAGGCCAAGTTCACTCTGAGAGAAAGTCCTGGTCTGTTTCCAAGTAGCAGCCTGTTCCTCACAGTACTTGGGTCAAAAGTAGCGCCCTACATAGGGAATAAGTACTCAGTTTAGGACAGCTACTTGAAAATCAGCTCAGCTTTCGGCCTGTTAGTAAATGCAGCTTTCATCAATATGGCCACAAATTATAGTTCTTCAGCAACCTCTTGCCAATGTGGTCTATTGACTAGTGTGTTCATTAAGTGTCCTTTTTAATTTACTAAGCCAGGCAATGAAATCATGCCTGAACATTTTGTTAAGCTATTAGTTTTCCACATCAACATGCAGTCTGTTATTGGCACAAAGTTATATAGTATCCATTCATTAAACAGGCAATTTAACTGGATTGCTTTGTGCATAAAATCGTGATTACCCAGATTAGTCAAGCAAACAACTATACAGTACGTCATGAATTCAAGCTAACTGGATTCATGCAACATGTAATTAAACCTGAACCACATTAAACCCAGCGGAGCACCAGTCTGTCAAACATGAGGGTGCATACTGCTACACTTCTCAAATCAGTACCAATTGTTTTGTGTAATTTAAAAAGTCAGCTTTGCATTTCGAGTGTTTCCTCATGGAAGCCTTTGTGTACCTCCTTTCTCTTGTAGTGACGGCTGATACCGTTCTGGTGGATGGCGTGAAAAAGGAGCACCAGTTGGTAAAGCTGTTGCCAAGCACCACCTACTCTGTAGCGCTCTATGCCACCAAGGGTCCTCTGACCAGTGGAACCGTCATCGCCAACTTTGCAACACGTATGTTCCTAAGTGATTCTTCTTAGCTGCTTACTGAACATTTACCTGTTCAGAAGCAGCCGACACAAATCTCTCAGGGAAGCAGGCTACATTTACTAGTTTAAGAATGAGCGCAGAGAGACTGAACAGCTAGTAAATTACTTAAGACTATTTAAATAAAGTCTGGCAACTCACACTTCAAAGTGTAATTAGCTACATGAATCGCAGGCCCTTTCAATGAGGCTCTTTCAGTGTTTATACTCAATTACTATGTTAAGTGGTAAAGACACCTATTGCGTCCTTGCGTTTTAGAACTACATTAATTTCCATGGCAGCGATGCTTAGACAGGTGAGGTGCGTTCGAACGTATGCCTGAAATTTTATGTGCAAACAGCTTGCAAGTTCTTTGTGGAATTGTTGTGGAATTACATTGTTGGGGTGATTGAGACATTATGCTGCTTCACGGTGTCCATTCTGGGATAACCTCAGAGTCAGCAATATTTTTTTTCAATCTCAGCTAGTCTGTGACAAGGGGTGGAGAAAAAGGGGAGGAGGAAAAATGTTCTAGTTTAGCAGAGTTGGGTTCTAAAGTTTATTTTCTGTGTTTGGGGAACAAAAAGTATCTGTCAGCAGCGTGGTATTAATATTCCCAGGAGAGCTGCACAGTCGTGTTTTACCCAGGATGCAGTGCATCTGAGACACAGAAACATTTTCTGAACAAATAGGCTGCTGCTCCGCCTTTGTAGATAACTCAAACTAATGTCCAAAACAACATGTTTGTTTTTTAGCTTTTTTGTCTTTCGGATTCTGAAATGCCACTCAATGGGAGCGACCTGCTGTTTATTTACAGTACAAAAAAAGCATATTTTGAAGCCACATTAGTTAGTCCGAAGTTGTCACAGGCCATTGTCTTTGCTACTTCCATGCCAGGGTTGTTGTGACAGTCCCTGGATTGCCTTGTCCAATTCAGAACAGTTCAGAAGCTTTATTTTCCTAATTATGCTTTATATAGAAAACAATTGCCAGTATTGGTGGCTTCATGAATATATATTTTTCAGCAAATATGGATTTTTCTATATTTGTATTTGGTGTATACTACGTTTAAACTATCAATTCACCTTGTTACTTGATGTAAACACTAATATTTCTCATGTCATTACATTGTAACCAGAATGGATATTTACTTTATAATAGTAGTGATGATTTAGTCCACTTTGAATAAATTTCCTACATAGATGTGGTGAAGCTCAAAATAGAATTTTAAACTCTGCACTCCTACAAATGGAGTACAGAGAGAGATTCAGAGAGGGGAGTAAAATTACAAGAGAAACACCCTATAAGGCATTTTAGTCATTTTAACAGAGAGGAAGAGAATGACAGTCTGTCAGATAAGACCTGGAAAAGTCAGACAGTTCACCAACACTGTAATTTTCTGTCGTCGACATAACAGCATTGAGAAGATGTCATTGTCTCTCATGTAGAAAATCCTTCAGTACTGAGGCCTAAGGCTATCAGTGGTGAAACATGTTGTTAATTACTGAACTGTCATAGATCTACCCTGAAAACACCCCAGGACAACAGGAAGAGCAAGATAGGAACACGAGAGACAGAAAAACATGTCCACGTGTGTGTGCGTGTGTGTGTGCGTGTGTGTGTGGGTGCATGTGTGGGTGTGTGTCGTTGGGTGGGTGTGTGTCGGTGGGTGGGTGTGTCTGTGTCTGTGGGTGCGTGTATGTCTGTGGGTGCGTGTATGTCTGTGGGTGCGTGTATGTCTGTGGGTGCGTGTGTGTCTGGGTGCGTGTGTGCGTGTGTGTGTGGAGGATGAGGTCCTGAGTCAGCTTCACTTGTTAGAATGTTTCATCATTTTGATCAGGGGTCGTCAGCAGGTAAAAGTCTATACATTGAAGGATGATCGGTAGAGGACATTTGATTAGGGCATATCATAATATGCCAACATTTCTGAATTATAAATTTGATATCTGGATTATAGAAATGGACCAAAGTGACTTGAGTTTAACAGCGATGTTAGCAGGCATGGTGGCCTAGTGGTTAGCACTGTGGCTTCACAGCTAGAAGGTTCTGGGTTCAAACCTTGGTCATCCCAGGCCTTTCTGTGTGGAGTTTACATGTTTTCCCCGTGTCTGTGTGGGTTTCCTCTGGGTGCCCTGGTTTCCCCCACCATTAAAAACATGCAGGTCAGGTTTTGGACTACAGATGGAAATTAGCATCTATGCTATAATTTGTCTCATTTACAGTCTGTACAGAAGTGTAAGATTGTTGATTAATGTGCACTGTCCCAAGTAAATAATAAATAAACAATGTAGTAATCTGCTATCTGATTGGTCCCCTGTAGCCATGGATGCTCCTCTGAACCTGACAGCCAGTGAGGTGAATCACCGCAGTGCCCTCATCTCGTGGCAACCGCCCGTCGCAGAAATCGACAATTACATGCTCACATACAAATCAGCTGACGGCAGCAAGAAGGTAAGTGATAGGGCTTCTCTGCAGTAACTTCATCAACAAGTGTTTTCAATCACGCTTACGCTGACACACAAAATGCCAATATGTCACCCGACAGCTTGAGGCAATGAATTGATGCTCATCAACAAATCATCATTGTTCTGGAGTTTGGTCTTGTGGTCTAAGCCCTTAAATAAGGACCGAACATACCCCTTTGCAACACGGGTTCAAGTCCCAACTCGTCCGACAATTGTGTCCTTGCTGTTTGTATATCTCTACTGTACAGTACCTGTGTGCTTGTAAAACAAATCATCATACCCCTGTTTAATTATCATCCCTGATGTTTGCTTTCTATTGATTAGGATATCATAATGTCATGTAAATCAATATTGACTGGGAACCCTCAAGCCCGGGCCGTGTATAGACCTTTCTGGTGGTTAATATACAGGTTTATATAATTTGTTAGATAGGCCTACTGTGTTTATTTCTCAATAACAACACTTGCTCATCATTACAAAATGGCAAATTCAGAAAATAGTAACCAGAAATATAAATTAAATTAATTCCTCAGCCTCATTTACATTCATTTTACAGGATTGTCAATATTGCTGTGACACCAGGAGACATTTTTATTACGAAAACAAAACCCAGTGATGAAGGTGCAATCCGTGGATAGGCCGATGATGAGATGCTCCTGTCTTGGCAATAACAACAGGAGCTGTAGTCCTATTGGCTGGAAGGCAGGCCTGCATGTTAAGCTCATCCAATGATATGGACAGATCTCAAAGAGGGATCCATCTCACTTCCTCGATTCCTCTCTGGCAAAAGTGCAAGTAGGATGTCTGTACAGGGAAGACCAACCCTCTATACCAGTGGACGATTGGGGCTTGAGAGTCTTGACAACTTAACAAGGACTTGCAGGCAGACAATGTTCAGAATAACAACAAGAAAAACTGTATCTAACAAAAGTTGTAATATTCATACAACACAACCCAACATAGGAATTGGCAAATAGGAGGGCAAATGTGAAGGTGATCAGTTCCGTCCTTTCAGTGCATACACCTGCCTCCAATCCTTGTTCTTGGAGGATTTTACAAATGTGGCTCAGACGTGTGACTGTCGCTGGTGTAGCCGTTTCAATCTGCTCACATAATAGCCTCTTCCTGAGCTCTTGTCGCTTCCATCGCTGTCATTGCTAAGACAAACATCGGCGTTGACGATGATTGACAAGGAGTTGGAATCACAGAACAGACAGACTGACACTCAGGATACCAAAACACTGTGATCTTCATCTAGGGTTTCCCCATCGATCACACAACATGTAGGCCTCCAGGTTTTATCATTGAATGAGCCATAACCTGAATACTAAAACCTGTCCACATGCGTATCACCCAGACAAAGTACCTGTTAATGCACAACCACAAAGAAGCCGCATACAGCATCGTAGAGCCATTTCAATCTTTTAATTTGTCTCCCCGAAACATATTTCATTTTAATTAAATTCTTTGAAGTAGCTGAGTAATATTAATAAAGTAGATTACCAGGCTATTCCGATGCAATACGCCAATTAATGACTCACCAGAATCAATTTCCCCTGATATTCTACGACAGATATCTCTCTCAACTAATTATACTGTAAAGGATGCATCCCAAATGGCAGCACATTGCCTACATAGTGCACTAAGTTTGATCAGTGGGCTCTAGTTAATTGTAGTGCACTGTTAAGGGACAACGGTGTCATTTGGAATGTGTAAAAGCAGCTCAAACTGTACTGTCCTCATTGTTTATGTGTCTGTATATACAAACACTTTTTACTCTGTTGACCTTGTGTGTTTCTTTGTGCTTGCATTTGTCCAGTGGGTGTCAGTCACGGACAGAGGATTTGGTTTTAGTCACAGTTCTACACCCCTTTCGTTCACTTTATTCCCCAAAAAATATTTTCAAACTTAATTAGTTCGTATAGTTATTATAGTTATATAGTGTTCATTTTTACCACAGTTTAAGAAAGTTGACCTTATAAATAATATTAATATACAATTAAATACAGTAATTAAGCAAACTGTGATATGTTTTATGTTTTGTACATTGTCTTCTAACAATTCAGTTTATATATTGGACATATTGGACATGGAGAATATATCTCATTGGACATACTTATAAATAATCAGTATTGTTATACAATTCAATAGTGAAATAGTGTCATTGGAGGGGACATGGTTAAAGAGCAGTTTTGACTACGTCGTTCTCACCAAGTATTGCCTTAAACTGTGTGACTTTTTCCAAAATGGTGAATATTTCATTGAGTACTTCATATTTCATGTGGCTCAAAGCTGTATCAGATTCAGTAGTTCACTTTGCTGTCACGGCCAGCTACTCGAGAGCTCATCACAGAAATCTATTTCATTTCATCTGCCAGAAAACGAGATCTTTGAGAAAAATGGGATGCTATCCACTGAACCACAGAGTATGAGTTTGATAAGAGTGGATTTGTCAAAAACGAACAAAAGAGTATTGAGACATCTTGTTTCAGTTTGAAAGACGTTGTGTTTCTTCCCAGCAGCTTCTTACAGCACTGTGTGTGTGTGTGTAATGACATCTCTTCCTCTATCTGTGGTTTTACTTCTCATACTTACCACTTAGAAAACACAGAGCAGAGTTATACAAAGGCCGACAACTATGAATAATGCATTGAAATAGGAATGACTGCATTTTTCATTTCTGTAAATGTGCCTGGTTGCTTTGCTTGTTTGTTTGTTAGTTGGAGTCGGGTAATATCGCTGCTATGGATTACTGTAGGTGATACACTTGTTAGAATTTAATCCTGCTAAACTACTGTACTTGCTCTACGGCATCCACTCACAGGCCTGTAAATTAGGTTAAAAGACCTAGATCTTTTATGGGCTTACAATCTTATTCAAATCAACCGGTATGAGTGCAGTTGTGCAGATGTAGCATTCTGTAAGTTATGGATGCTGTATAACAGAGGGAACATGTGTGACCCAACTTGAAATCACAGTCAGAATAGGGATAATTTAGCATTTTGGTTGCTGTAATACAATTAATGAACTGTGTGTAATGGGATTTTGCACCATTCTTCAAGAAGCAAATCATTCAGATCTTTGAGGGAAGAAATCTACAGTAGCGTAAAAGAATCAGAATCAGAAGTTTTACCAAACAAGGTTTTTTTTTGGATCCTTGGTGCATATCTTATTTCAAAAACGTAAATCAAAGAAATGTTAACATATGTATATAGGCGATATATGTATCTACAGTATATGAACAGTGTAATATATATATATATATATATATATATATATGTATTATATATGTATACTATATATAGTACTGTAAGCTGCAGTATAATGCAAACATTTTGAAGCTTTTAAGCTTTTAGGTTGCAAGAAATGCAGGATATCTACAGTATAACAACTAGTATATTTTTCTACAGTATATGGACTGTTTGGAAATACATTTTCTTTTACAGTGTTTTCATTTCATCAAACTGTCTATGTTTTCCAATTATTAATGTCATGAAAAATGTGAGCTATCTTATAGAATATAATGTCTGAAATTGCTATTAATTAAATACTCTTGTGCGTAATGATGATATACCCAGAGTAGCCGGCTACACAACTACATAAATCAAAGCTACATCACAATAAAAAAACAGACAATAGATATAATGTTCATGCACAACATCCATATAATCCTCCATGATGTTGTGATAGTTTTCTGCAAAGCTAACCCGTTATCTTCTCTTCCTGTTAAGGAATTAACGAGACTGACCCCCTTTTCCTTGCCTAGCCCAGTGCACTCTAAAAGCAGAGTTTTCTAAAGCAGGGGTTTCACCCAAAAGGTTTATTTCCAGTATACGGTAAAGATTGACAGTGATTGTTTTAGATGTTACATATTATTTAACACTTAACAATTGTTTACGTATTTCTGGCTACTGATATGGACATTTAGAATAATAAGCTAGCAAACTTAGCAACACCATTAGTTATATTTTTGATGTCATCCTGGTGTTCATCAACCAATTCTTAAACTTGTTCAGCAGTATGTATGGGGGCATTGTCATCCTAGAATATCGGAATATCACAAGGGAACACTGATGGCACTCAGGGGCGGACTGGCCATCGAGAGGTTTGGGAGTTTTCCCGAACGGCCTGTCCATTCTGGGCCGAACGGTCCGTCATATTTTAAAATAAACAGGTGACAGTAGGCTAAAATGGACTGGCTGTCGCATCCGTAGGAGCGCAAAACTACCGTTAGACTGGGCCAGTTTAATACTATCAATTTAGAGGGGGATGTGAGCGGTCGTACGCCCACACCTCCCAACGCTCTCATAAAATGATGAAATGGCTGCCTATACCATTAAGGTAACAGTTAGCAGAAGTTATTGTGGTCTGAGGCATTGTTTAGCAATCTTCAAAATAAACCTTTCTGGCTATAGGACTTAGGGTTAAAGGTGACTTGTCATTTAATACTTTTTTCTATGGCTCAGAGGACCAGGTTTTGAATTCAGTCCTGCCCCAAATTCCTATTGGTCAAGCACATGATGTACAGTTTCTGATGAGACTGGGTCAAACACATGCTAAATCCATGCTCTGCTAATTGAACCTGTTAAGTGTCCATCTTTTACTGTTCAACTTGCAACCACTGTTCCTATTTGCTGTGTCCAATAAGGAACACAAAAAAATAACTTTCAAAAGAGAATCTTCAGTAAAATGTTAATGTGCAGTTTGAAAATCATTCTTAAATAAAACTTTTACTGACTTACCATATTATTGCTGTGAAGACCATTTATGAGACGATTATTATATTCAAAATAAACACTTTACTAATAATTACTTAATAAATCGTTTGTGTATTTAGTGTAAATCTTACAAAAAAGCAAACCTATCAAATGCAGACATTCCAGCGGTACCTGGTGCTTCTAAGGGTCTCAATCTAGCTCCTTAAACATAAACATATAATAAATAAGTATATAAAATACATTGGATAATATATTTGCAAATAAATGATTTTCTATTATGGGAGCTGACATTATTGCTACAATGCATACTAACGGAATGTGCATTCGTTTTTTTAATCACCGGTAAGACAAAACATTAATTATTTATATTTGAATATAAATAGCAAATAGTTAATGATGAATTATTAGTAAAGAGTATATGTAGACTTTTATTCAATATATTAATGATGAGTAAACAATTTACCAAATGTTTCTAAATGCTTTAATGTGTCTTTTTACTACACAGTGCATACATTTAGTCAGAATGGAGCCCAGTGTACTTTACATTAGCAATGCTGATCTGGGATCAGTTGCAGAACCTGATCCAGATGTGTTTCTGCTCTATGCGTTATGTGCTGCAGGAGTTGATCCTGGATGCCGAGGACACGTGGATCCGACTGGAGGGCCTGGCAGAGACCTCAGAGTACACCGTGAGGCTGCAGGCTGCCAGGGGATTAGAGACCAGCGCCATCGTCTCCACTGCCTTCACAACAGGTAGCTAATCACACACACCACATAGAACATACACAGCACATAGCACACACACCAAATAACCCACACACACACCAAATAGCACACACGTTTACAATTCATCCCCACGTCCATGCATTTAGCACCCAGAGCTTAAGAAAAAAAAATCTGATCTAAGATGAAATTCCCTCTGTCCATATCCAATAATTGTGTTTTTTATGATCTGATAGATACTATGTGAGCAGTCATATCATGAGTCTGGGACACAATTCCTGTCAGTGGTCTTACATTCTTCCCCGTTCTTTCCAGGCAACCGGCTGTTTGCCACCCCCCAGAACTGTGCCCAGCACCTGCTGAATGGGGAGACCCTCAGCGGCGTCTACACCATCTACATCAACAGAGACCCCAACCAGGGTGTTCAGGTCTACTGCGACATGACCACCGATGACGGCGGCTGGATTGTAGGTGTCTCGTAGCAGCCAAAACACCACAGAGGCCTAAGACAGCAAAATGTTTGGCTCTCAAATGGCCCTCTTTTCCTGTTGTAATGTGCCTATAGTGTGTCATTTGCGGTGTCATCTTGACTAGAATGTGTTTATCAGACATTGTTCACCCTGTGTCTGCATGTGGTCGGTGTTCCAGGTGTTCCAGCGTCGTCAGAATGGTCTGACAGATTTTTCCAGGAAGTGGAGCGACTACAGAGTTGGCTTCGGAAACCTAGAAGATGAGTTTTGGCTCGGTAGGTGCTTATATTTCCTTATCTCCTCTTTCGCACTTGTGTTTTAATGTTTATGTGCAATTTGGATCGGGGTTATTCTACATATGCCGACTCCCTCAGAGAGGGAGGTCAGGGTCTGGGGTCGACTTAAAATTGGAAAAGGAAGCCTTATTCATGTCATCATTTTTGTTCTTCCTTTCTTCTTCACTAAGTTATCAGTTGATTTCCATTACACATTTATAGTCTGCTGTTCAGACCTCAGTCTCATCTCAGTTGTATTTACTTCAGAAAAACTAGCTCTGTAATTTATTAATGGATTTCATTTCTCACTGAGATGGCATGGTAATTGTTTTTCATCAATTCTTTGATTTTGACACAAAACAAAAGGCTTTCTCTCTTTGATGCACTATTGAGAACTTCTGCAAATCTCATTATAAAAGCCATAAATATATTCATTAGAAAAGCTGGAAATGAACAATATTTCTACATGGGCCCGTTTTCATATTGTTTTGGAAATAGATTAAAGATTGTATAAATGAATATTTTACAGCAGAGATATCAACCATGAGAAATTATTGTTAGACGTTTAATTAAAAAATAGAGACTACACTTTTAGAATGAGTTTCTGGTTGTTTGATAAAAGGATTGTTAATTAAATTTAATGATTTTATTTGCTACATACATTTTTGGACATACAAATGAATAATAAACACCAATTGATTTTGGTTAACGTATCATTTTGAACACAGATGGAAAAACAGACGAATTCACAAAATACGTATATTGATGCCTTTTGTTATACATGTTTGGAGATATCTGCAATTTGAGTGGCTAAAATGGGGTTTGAATCTTTGAATACAATTCCCTGTTAACCACACAGTCAGAAGTAGCCTAATCACTCAGGTCAATAATGGTACAGTATGTCATGTGAAAATATCAATACACAAACTTTGAGGAGCTTACCAAAATTAAAAACATGGTGGAAAATGATTTCCTTTAACTTAAAACCAATTAACACCAATCTTCCAAATATGATTGTCTAAAAATAAAGATGATCTAAACACTCACTCACCAGAATTACATTGTCGACGATGTTGGCTTGCTAGCCAGCTACAGGATTGAAGTAATCTCATACTTTTACAGTAATAATAAAGTGATGAAGCCATAGCTAGCTATTAATCCCCAGTGTGTAGTAAATTAATGTCAAAAATACTGTAGGCAGCTCGTCAGCCTAGATGACTTAGCTATACTATACTGTGACAACATTGATCACAGCTTTTGTTGTTTTTTTATTTTTATTGAATTTTCACGTTGTCATTATCGGATATTGTTTGTAGAACTTTAAGAGAAATAATGAATTTAATCAATTTATGAATAAGGGTGTAACGTAACAAAATGTGGAAAAAGTGAAGCGCTGCGAATACTCCCCAAATGCATGGTATAGCACCTGCCAGAATGTGGGGCCTCAGAGACAACTTTCACAAATGGCTGCATGATATCATTGATGCTGAAGGGGGTAATACATAGTATTCCCAAGTAAAAAAAGTATATTTAAATTATACTCCAGTATTATACCTCTAGTATACTTATGTTTAACCATAAGTATGTATTTAATATATTTAAGTATATTTGAAGTATACTTTCAAAATATACATACCAAAATAATATATTAGAAGTATATTTAGGATAAATAAAATACATTTCAAGTACATTTAAATATACTTTTTTTTACTTGGGTTGAGAACTGAGGGTATGCAGACTTTTGAACAGGTGTCATTTTGTTATTTTCTTTGTTGCAATATTTTGTTTTAAGATTGTGCCATTCTATTATTACAGTTGAGGATGACTCCCATGAGAAATAAAAACAAACTGTTTTGCCTGCTCACTCATGTTGTTTTCTTTTAAATAATACATCTAATAACGATTTTCCAGGGGTGTGCAAACTTTTAAGCACAATTGTAAGTGTGCAACAACAAAACAGGCAACTTGAGTGGTAATAAAAAATTTGACCCACCACCTACTGTACATTTAGGCATTCGTACTAAGAGAAATTACACACAAGAATAATTTATACTCAGGGTAATGACATACTGTTGCACTGTCTGCATCATACATAAAAACCACACATATTTACAACTTTTCATTCTTAGACAAGACTGTGCATTGTGTAATAGATGTATTTAAATTTAAATGTCTTCAAAAAACAACTTAAGAAATAAAACACAAATAAAAAATATTGTATTTCCTAAAGATAAAAAATGAAGAACACAAAGGGAAAAAAGACCAATACCCTCCCACCTGCCCTTACTCCCTCATGACGTACCCCCTCCTACAATGCCCTTACTCCCTCATGATGTACCCCCTACTAAAATGCCCTTTCTCCCTCACAATGTACCCCCTCCTACAATGCCCTTACCTCCTCACAACGTACCCGCTCCTACAATGCCCTTACCCCCTCACATCGTATCCCCTCCTACAATGCCCTTACTCCCTCCTAACATACCCCCTATCTCCCTAACAACGTACCCCCTCCTACAATGCCCTTACCCCCTCACCACGTACCCCCTCTTACAATGCCCTTACTCCCTCACAACATACCCCCTCCTACAATGCCCTTTCTATCTCACAATGTACCCCCTCCTACAATGCCCTTACCCCCTTAC
>JACXGM010002241.1:0-16150 GCA_016801145.1 Umbra pygmaea
AGTATTTTTTCTTTTGGAAAAGTACGTTCCGGGACGGAATTTATGTTTATGTTTTGGCCTGTGTGTTATCAACTGCCCATTTTGACAGCACGAACGGATTGCCAAACATACCTGTAAAAAACGCAAACCCAGCGCGCTACAGCCATGGAAGCAGCAAACGAACGAGATCATAGAGATTCTACACAACCTAAAAAAACTCCAAACATGTTTCTAAACGGTTCCATGACCATAGACGTAGTAAAACATGGTTCGCTTGTCATGATTGCGCTGATCTTGTTCGTCACATTAGTTTCAATTCTGGGGAGGAGGTGGCGGAGGGATACAACTCAGGTATTTTGAATTTGAGCTGTAGTACCCATTTTTTTACGCTGGCTGTCCGTTTTACATATAGCACCTTTAATACTCAAGGCAATTAGCCAAAATCTTATTTGATGAGGGGTGGTAAGGGATCTGGTCAATGGATTGCGGGGGCACCCACCAAGAAAATGTTGAGAACCACTGCCCTAGGCCAAGGTGAAGAGAATGGAATAATTTGTCCAGTTGCAGTCATGGTGATAATGAATAGAATTAGGCATCACCCATTACATTGTATTTAAAGAAAAACTATATAAATTGTGTCACCCAAGTAAATATTACCAGATATACTGTGCCTATGGATTGTCTACAACCCTCATTGGTACTGAGGAAATTCAATCTCTAACACATTGCTGGATCACACATCTGATTTAGCGACCTTTCAATTATTGGTCAAATGTTCTAACCTATTCTATCTGCTACCCCAATGTGTTGTTACAGTATTTGCCACTATCTGTCATACAGTAGGCCCTATGTCCTATAATAAGTCTTCTCAGATCCATTCACATGTCCAAGCATCGTTCTCTATCTCACAGACAGGGCCTTTCCAGTCACTATGGATACTTTTTCATCTTCTGTAGCTCCTATTTCTTCTGGGGTTCCGCAGGGGTCAATTATGGGGCCGATTCTTTTTAACCTGTATTTGCTCCCTCTGGGAGATATCATAAGGGAACACAACATATCGTTTCATTTCTATGCTGATGATCCACAACTTGATCTGCCTTTGAACCCCAATGATTCTGCTCAACTTCTCTTAGACTGTATTGCAGATATAAAAAAGTGGCTTTTGAGCAATTTTAACCAACTGAATGATGCAAAGTCTGAAGTGATTATTTTTGGCCATGCTCGTTCTAGAGCCAGTCTTGCTAACAGGATGAGCGCTTTTTTTCCCCCAATATCAGTTCTCACATAAAGAATCTCGGTTTTATCATAGACTCAGACCTTGGGTTAGTTGAGCAGATAAACTCAGTGGTAAAAACAGTTATCAGTTACGACTGATTTCTAAGTTCCCTTTACTATGGTCTACCCCAGTCCTCTCTCCCCCGTCTTCAGATGTTGCAGAAGGCTGCTGCCAGAATTTTAACATCCACTAGGAAGTTTGACCACATTTCCCCAGTCTTGGCCACTTTGTACTGGCTTCCTGTCCAGTATCAAATACATTTTTAAATGTTATTGTTTGTTTTTAAAGCTCTTAATGGACAGGCCCCTTTGCATATTTCAGAGCTCATCCAACTACACACACCAATTAGGACACTGTGGTCTGCGGATAAACTTCTTTTATACACCCCCCCGGTCACGCTGCATACATACAGGTAATAGAGCTTTCTCAGTTACCACTCCTAGACTATGGAATCATCTTCCCCTTTCCATTAGGCAGGCTCCTTCATTGACAGTTTTTAAATCCAAGCTTAAAACACACTTATGTGCATTCGCGTTTCCCACTACCTCTTGAGTTGTTTTATTTTTTAATTGAATGTTATTGACTGTTGGTATTTTGTTTTTACTATGTATTATATGGTGTCATATTCATGCTTTTGTTCATCACCTCGGTCATCCTCACTGTGTGTGCTTTATAAATAAATTTACTTACTTACTTCTACACTAAATATAGCTTTTTACTTTTATATACATATATTCTTTTTTCAGGCATTTACACTTCATTGAACTGCAAAGTGGTGGTGATTGATTGGAGAGTTCTTGTTGAAAAAGCAGTAGGGTAGACTCGAACACATATTGGAGACGTTCATGTGACCTAGATTGCTGGACCACCCCAGGCCACTATTTTTTTTTTTATCTGGTTCCTGTAGTCTCTGACTCCAGCACTTTCATGTAGCAAGGTGTAGAGCATCTCACCTTCTCATACAAGGCTTGTACCTACTGTATTAGAAGCGTACCTTTCCCTTGCCTGTGTTTAGCCTGCCTGTGGAGAAAGGGGGCTCAATGTTTGAGTATTTGTGTGTTTTGTACTAAGCGATTGACTGGGTGATTTCTACTATTAAATAACTAAGTGAACCAATCACGGTTCAAGGTGTTTCATTCCATTTCAGACTGCTTTTTTGTTCAGCTCAGCATGTCACTTCGTTCGAAAATTCTAATAGGTAACAAGAGAAACTGTAAAAAGCTCACGCTTTTTGGAGTTGTAGTTTCCATACACGTATACTCAATCTAGTTCAGTGCAGATTGCTTGGAATTAACTACAAACACCACAATACATTGCACAAATCGTCACACTGTCATTGTCCTTGAGAAAACAAGATAGTGAAACAGAAGATTTATTTGAAAGTAGGTCCTATATGAATAAAAAACTACTGAAATGATGTTGTGAGATTATCGATTAATATATTTCACTTAAATATTGTAATATTGAGTCAAAATATTGATGTTAAGTCAAACAAAAAATAAACCAAAACAATACAGAAAGAAAATGAGAAAGAGTAATGAGAATCAAAACATTTGTTTATATTATAAAATACTTCAACAGCATGTTGATGTATTAGGCTATATTAAAGAATGATTAAATACTAATTAGCACATATAGGGCAGTAGATCAATACATTTACATTATTTTAGTAGTGTCAAGCAGTGTTTACTAAAAAGACGTTTGTGCATGAATAATATTTAGGATTTTTTATCAGGCTTGAGATGAAACAACATTTGACTAACAGGTTAAAACATTATTATTTAAACATGGTAAAATCACTACAAGTTTGCACTTCATAAAATGGAGGACAATTCCTACAACATCAATATGATCAAATTAAGATACAGCATTAGTAATGTAGGTCTGCTATCAGAGCAGGTTTTCAAGTGGAAGGAATTATTGTTGTAGTAGCGTAGGAGTGGAACAAAGCTGTGCTCACTCTTCCTTTCAACAAATCATAAGCTGTGATATTCATAAGGTGTGGATATTTTTAGTACACGACTAACTGAGCAGAGTGACAGGTGTGTGACAGAAAAATAAGACATTTTCTTACAAAAAACTGTGGAACACAACACATTGTTCTCTTCTTAGTGTTAGACTTGCTGAATTTGATTGCTTTTGAGATTAAATATTTTTATTTTCATAATAATGATGTTACAACCATGATGACAATCAAGACGTGAAACATATCCATCACAATCTCAACAGAACAATTAAATCTTGTATTATTCCTACTGCATTGTCATTTTTCCAGGTAGCATCAACATCCCATCTATTTGTCTAAAATGCACAAACACTCCCAATAACATTGTGGTGTAGAGGGCGTGCAGAGGTGACACAGCCAATCTGCTAATGACTACTGAAGAGCTGTCCTGGTTGGCACTAATGCAACAAGGTTGGCTTGTATGAAGCCCAGGGATCAAGATGCGCTGCCCTGCAAAGACAAAGTCATACACTTACACTCTGCATCTTACCACAGGTGGGGAAGTGGAGTGCGTCTGGAGGCCTCAACATCACAGAGGTCCCAAAACGAAAAGGGATGAATATCACTGACTCGCTGGCCAACCGTTCACTTGTCATCACCACCATCTTGGTAGGTCAACCGTTTTTAATCAGCCCTAGGTAAAATCAATAGTGTTATTTCAAGAGACGATGAAAGTCTGATGTAAAGTGTACAGATAAAAGTTAGGTCAAAGCCTTATTTCTTTAAGTGTAATTAACTTTTGAATTGCTTAAAAGTATTGTTTGTGTAATGTATGGTGTTCCCGTTTAAGCCCACATCTTTGTGTGGATATAATTATTTCCAAGACAGTCACAGAGAAAAAGATAAACGATCTCTCACTGTAACCAATGTATTAAATAACATCTTTTTAAATGGCAATCTCTATTAGGGCTGAAGTTATTTTATATAATTATTATATGTTAAAGCCCTAGACCACCTCTCTGAGAAAATGGGCTTGCAGCTGAATCTAGTTGCCTACCTCTTTTTTAAAAGTCTATATTTATGCCTGTCAATTGAGAGGTTAGTGGGTCTGTGTGCAGCTATCACCAAGGGGACAATGAACGTCCCCCATGGGCTTATTCTGGACAGACACACAAGTTATCAACAATGATAAACACTGTCATTAAATCTGGATTTGAGCACAAGGCTGTATTTATGACCAAGTGAGGTCTAGAAGGGATATAATCAGTGCCATTCTGGTGCCAAGCACAGGGAGTTGCAACTTCGATCACTGAGACAAGAAATAGAACCACATAAATTGGTGTGTAGAGCTGCGTCCAAAAATAAATAGACTAAATAATAAGATGGCATATTCTGACTTCTATGCATTCTTCCTTGAGGGTTCATACTGGTAATGAAGGTTTGTTTTTGTTTTTGATAGCCCGATTAAACCTATTTCTGAACAACAACACAAAACACTTCTAATGGAAGTTCCTTCCTACTGAGCAAAATCATTTTAAGAGATCTTTTCAACATCTGCTCAGTGCCTTTTCAACCTGAAAGACATCTTTTGAGCATCTTTTGAAGGCCCTTTGCTCAGTAGATTATTATATATGCTTTTTTATCCTGAAGATGAGGTGATTTTGGTCCAAACCAGCCAAGTGTATACATCGCCTTGAAGGTTTTGACATTGTAAATAAACTTTTAGAATTTATTGAAACGGTCTGTAATAAAACCTTCAAGAGGCCTTTACAAACAGGTTATTTGCCACGTAACAATCATTACACACACGTTTGCCAACACCAACAAGCTATATATTTACAAATTATTTTCTTGTGTTATCCAATATTACTAAAATCAATAATGATATTTTGCACATTTGTTTGTGAGAAGAACAAAAAACTAGTCACTCAAACCTATAAAAAAATTGTATTATTTTATTTTTCTCAATTTACATGA
The DNA here is from genome assembly GCA_016801145.1 of Umbra pygmaea. Taxonomy (NCBI): domain Eukaryota; kingdom Metazoa; phylum Chordata; class Actinopteri; order Esociformes; family Umbridae; genus Umbra; species Umbra pygmaea. Next base: position 5,178 of record JACXGM010002241.1, read on the forward strand.
AGGCATGTAAAATAAATGTATACATTTTTTGTACATTACTTACAAATGTGATTAAACCCATGATTAATAGATATTTAAAACACACTTAACAATTTTCTTATAAATTGTGTATTACATACTGTTAAAATAAAGTGTTCACAAATCCCCACTTTTAGATTGTAAAAGCAGGCTGTGAACGCTAAATAGAGCATCAGCAACACACCAGTGTCTATGTTTTCTCCATTGTGAGCTTAATGACATTGCATCAAACTGATCCCAGTGATGCGCGAATAAGACGTCTGACAGTTTTATGCTGATAACTTCTCACATTCTAAAAAGAGATTAAGATATTTAATGTGTTTCCCAGCTCTCACATTAATTGTTTTTACTCGATCGCCTGTAACTGTGTCTGCATACTGTACATCCTTTCCTGTTATTATTATAATATATAGTTTTTTTCTGTATAACCCATGCTGTGTTAGAGTGTGGGAAACTTGTTTGAACACTTTGATTTTAAGTCAAAACCTTTAGGGAATTTCAATTGCCCTCCCCAATATGCAATTTTTTTTATCAAGATAATTGCACAACTTCAACTAAGCTCTTGATTTCTTTATAAATTTAGCATATCATTTATTTATAGGGACATCCAAGTAACGAACAGTTAACGCACTAAATAACTACCAGTATTTAAGAAAGTAATAAGTGTTGAAGGCATTTAAAAAACATGACAAAAGACAATGTCTGTTGTTTACAGGCTCTTTGTTACCATTCATAGCAACAATCTAGATGTAGTTTATCACAATGCCATTTCTTATCAATCACATTATTATGCTATTCAGGCTCCTGCTCATCTACAAGTCCATTTTAGTTAAGTCCCTGCCTGACCATAGTTCACTCCTCAATATTATTCTACCCAACAGAGTTCTGTACTCCGATAGACACATCACACTGATCCTCTCTAAAGTCAACATCTCCTTTGGATATCATTCTTTTTATTTCTCTTCTGCCAGCGTTGGAAGGACACCTGACACTTTCATTAGCACTTATTCCTTCAAATTTAAACTGTCTGAAGTGCTAACTGATCTTTGCAACTGCTAAGTACCTTACCTAATTGTATGCAACTAATTGGTTTACATGTTATTCCATTTGTTTTTTCAATGCATTCTCATAGCAACACATGGGTAATGGAAATTTCAATGCATTGCATAGACAGACTAACGATAGACAGACATACATATTGAATTGCAGTTCTACCAGAAAGAATAGACCAGTTACAAATGAAAGTACTTGGGGAACGTTTAGTTTAGGCATAACATTCTAGGTTTGTGAGGTTAAGGATAGAATAAGGTGAGTGTAAGTTTAGGGTGAGGTTAAGTTAAACTGACACTTTTTTATGTTTTGTAACCGTACAAGCCTTCACATTTCCCTGACTCTGGAAACGTACAAATGTTTTGTTTTTGTCACAGCCAGATGGTGTAGTTCGTGTGGAGAGAAGGGAGACCAAGCAAGAAGTTTGTGCTCTTGTGTTTAATTAGAACACTTCAGAATAATCGAGAAAATACATATATTTCTCTTGATTGTTACTGACGGACAGGAGCCAGAGCTGCACAACAAATATATACAGTTTGCTATGCTCTAACGCGGCATGTAACTGTATACAGAGCATACGCCTGGCTCAACAATTCATTCTTGGCCAGGTTTTTGGTTAAAATTATTGGTTAAATAATTTTGAATTAAATAAAAGCTACAATGAAGTATTTAGGATTCCCTAAACCAAAGGGAAATCCCAATTCAAAACTACAGTGATTTCCATGTTTAGCTACAGCTTTGTTGGCATATACATCAATCCCTTTCTTTGCTAACATTTGCTACCCTCTCCCTTTTACAGACGTTTCAGACCAAGTGTTAAACTACATTATGATTGGTAATTTTTTCCTCTTTGTTGAGCAGCTGTCACACATAGATGTGGTCAATGGGAATACAAAAGCAGAGGTCACATTGACTGGAGAATCGACAACTATGCTCATGATGTCCGGAAAACCATGTCCTAAAAAATGCACAGCAGGTTTTGTGTGGGCCATATCTTGCCGACAGACAGTGGCAGATGCATAATGCAGGGACACATTTAGCAATCAATTACCACTTACCTATTTGAGGCTTTAAGCTGTTGTTTGTACAGCAACAGGCAGTATCTTGGTTGCTATTCCCTGGAAGTCCGAAGGATGACATTGGAGTCAACAAAATGGTTTAATTTCATTGCAGCGTTCTGTTCCTAATCAAGCTGTTATACAGCCTGATATTACTAGCAGCCAGGGAGACTATTACAAGGTAGTAAAGGCCACTGGCTTCCTGACCCTAAACTCTATCACCCTGTAGTGTATAATATCTACAAGGGGCGGTGAGCAAGCATGTGAAAATGACAATGGCCAGAGAGCGGCTGTCAGTAGAGGTGGCTGTTCTCATTATTTAAACCAATATTCTCTTTTGGAGTTCCTGGTTTGATAGTTGTTGTATACCAAAGAGACTTCACATTGCGTGCTGTACATTTCCTCAGAGTGCACAGCACAGCGTTTACTTACATTAGTTTGGTTTTCCCGTCTACACACATTTTGTTAATGCAGCAGAAGCTTCTGCGCTCATCCATATTTATACATACTGTGTAGCTAAACACACATTTGACTGTCACTCCCTGTTAGACCAAACAATTACTTTTTAGCCTACATCACTTTACCTCAATTAACTGGGTGTGCTCAGGAACAAATTGGAAACGCTGACCTCAATGCTGAATGCCATTTGATGTTTTGTGTCTGCACAGGAGGAGCCATATGTCATGCTTAAGAAGTCTGACAAGGCGCTGGTGGGCAACGACCGCTTCGAAGGCTTTTGTATCGACTTGCTAAAGGAGCTAGCCAACATCCTGGGCTTTTCCTATGAGATCCGCCTGGTGCCTGATGGGAAATATGGCTTGCCGGATGACAAGGGCCAGTGGAATGGCATGATCAAAGAGCTTATGGAACATGTGAGTGAGATTGCAGTTATTTTTTTCAGTAAAAGTATATATTTTTTAACTTTCACCCAGACATGCCATTTGTGCATGCACACACAATACTATATTGGTATAATCATAGATTAGGATTCATGACTTATGTCATGTATTTCCTTGTGTTTCCACACAACCAGTTATGTTTTTTATCTGATCGTCAAACATGCTTACATAAAGCACTACCTGCCCCAATTCATCTGCCCAGAAAATTCCAGGATCCACGCAACATGCACCCGCATATTTATGAACGTAAAGAGACAAAATAAGTTGGTGAAGGCCCACTGAAATGCAGAAACAGTGTTGTTGCCTGTTACCCTTTGAAACATTTAACAAACAATCCAATGAAACTCAAATGTTTTGATTTGTAGACTTAGAAAATACCTAGAAATAACATAGACTACATAAAAGTTTACCATTAATGAGTAGACCACATAGATCACCTACAGTATGTGGGTTAAACAAACTAAAGTTGGTTTTGAGTGCAACAAGTGAAAGGATAGAATATCTGACAATGACATTGTGGACAGTGCACTGCTCGCATTTTGAGAGTGCCCTTTCTCAATCACACTCTCCCTGCCTGTCCTCAGCCCCATCCATTTCCCTGGGTCAATGCTGTGCTCAGCTGTATAACGTTGTAATAGCTTAAGTGGCATTCAGAGGAGATGGTAGGTTTGGACAATATGAGTCAATGATTTAGTGCTGAAATTGTTAGGAAAGGTGGGTAAACACTGCAGCACCTAATCTTTACTTTAACTGCATGCAAACCAGAACCTTGAGGTTAACCTAATACCATGTAGTAAGACATATTGCAAATTAACAGTGAACACTAGCTAGGCTTGTTTTTAATATTTAAAAGAAACATTGTTGTTATATTCAATAAATATGAATTGAGTTTTCTCAATGCGCTAATGTACTTGCACTACTGTACTGTCGAATGTACTCGAACACTGTAAAGAGTTGTACAAATCACTAATTGTGGAAGTAACTAAGATTATGAATTGAATGTGCAGTGGATTATTCTTTAATTTGACTTCAAATGATTTATTTACAAATCTGTTTATCTTACATTTGGAACTAAAGACCAACATGTGGATAGATTTGATTTGCAATTCTTTCCTTTATACAAATATATCTTCTAATGTTTCAGTCCGGCTAATTGATGAGCAAAATAGAGTGACGATCATGACAACTAACCTCGACTAATCTTTCTTTTACTGCATTTACCAAAACGGGCTGTAATTGATTATATTGCAGTGTAAACCCAAAGTTAAATCCATCGCTTTCATTGTTAAGCTGTGCCAAGAGTAACGTTCTAAAATGAAGTGGGTAGACCCCTCCCTTTGTGCCGCTGTTTCTTATCAAATGGTCTGCACTGCATCACCGCTGCTGTGTGGATTTATTTAACTGGTTCTATTTTGTGGCTCAGCACATTCCTTCCTCCTGTCTAGACTGATAAGCTGATCTTGAATCAGCAGAGCAGAAAAATAAACCATGACTTCGGAAGGAGCTGAAGAGAACTGACCTGGGATTGCCACAAGAGGCTTGGATGGATATTGGTTTCCATAGGATTGAACCAAGCTTATCTCTAAGGAATGATGCATGGATGTGGTCTGCAAACCATGTGTCATTCTTTAATACCCTGGCAGGTTTGGTTTCTGATGAAAGTTCTGGATTTGTTTTTAGGATACTTTTATGTACATTGGCAGTGGTATGAGCTCAGATGCCATTGACAGCGACGAATCTGAAAAGCAAACCTTAATAGTACACAGGAGACTAGGGTATGAAGTGCAGACAGAGGACGGAGATGGGGGGGTGCTTATTAATGGAGGCTGTCAACGTTATTTATCGGTTCAATTTATTTCCATCAGAGATTTTTATTAACCCTTGAAAAAAGAAATCTCATTATCGTCTAGTTGCTGTCGGGATGAACACACTACATTACACCGCTGCTGTTTACTAGTGACCACTGAGTCACCTAGTTAGATAACTTAATCAGTTCAATGAAGACAACAAGTTGTACAATGTCATATACAGTTGTTTATAGCTGATAGTGGCTTTACATGTCAGGGCTAACCATGTATTCATCCTTTCAGCCCACAAGCCCAAATAAATCATAGTGTCATTACTGAATTACCAAAAGCCTTTGGCACATCTGTTTAATAGTTCGGTATTTGTCTTTTTTTTTAAATCAGTTGTAGCCTTTCATCTTTGTAGGTCACAGAGTCCTTCAAAACAAAAGCAGTTTTGGAAGGACAAGAGTTTCGGACTTGCGTCAGAGTGCACAGCTCTTTGTTGGGATACAATATCTGCCGATGTCAACGTGTGGGAGTAAAAGTTCTCAGATTTCATGTTTCAGTTAAATGAAAAACATGCAGTTTGATAGGTTAATGTTTTTTTATGTACATTTCCTGAGACTGTACCATTAAATAAACAAAGAAAGTAAATAATGCTGTTTTTCCCACAAACAAGTCTATCTTTGCATTCATTTGTTTCTCTCTGTACATAGAAATGTCAGTTAGTAAGTGCATAATATTCATTATTAATGGGCCATGGGGTGTAAGTACAAACAGGAGACATTTTGAATGAGTGTGTGCGTGTTGTGGATTATTAAATTCAAGAAGCCGCTTGTGCCTTGTAGCATAGCAGACTTTGTTTTCCTCCGCATCGTCAAAGCCAACTACAAAGCCAAAGGGCATTGTGGCAAAGTCACTAAATGATGCAACAAGCCTTGTTAAACTTGATTTAGGCACGAGAGACAATCCCATTAATCATGCTTTTGATGCCAGTATTAATAGTGGACTTAACGCATACTTGTTTTTTTGTTGTTGTGGCCATTCATCTCTTTCTCCGACAGTGACATGGGAAGGTTAGGATGAGGTCACGGCACACCATGTTTCCTTCACCTTGTCAATATGTAGAGATAGTAGACTGAATTTGGAAGCTTCACAAGATGTTTTCATGAAATAAACACCATTATCCGCAGGCAGACTGCATGCAGGTGTTCATAGGTCTGTATCTAAGGGTTGCAGACCTGATTGGTTTTACAGCAGAAATCTGTCGTTTTTTATTGTTGAGGCTGGTGTAATGGTCAGAGACGTTGGTTTTGATGGACAGGCATTATGACCTTCAGTTCCGTCACAGCTGCCTTATCCTTGTGCAATAAAGTGTATCCAGGCTTTGAAACCCCACTTGAAGGATAGGACATTGTTTAAATAATGCAAATACCATTATAACTTTAGTGTGCCATCCCATGATATTCAAAGAGGATGTGCTTTAGACAGTGGAATTACTATGGACTACATTCCTGAAGCCATAAGCAGTTGAAGAGACTGGTAGACAATGCAACACATGTCAATTCATGTAAAATTAAAATAGATATATGTACAGTGCATCCGGAAAGTATTCACAACACTTCACTTTTTTCACATTTTGTTATGTTATTCCGAAATCTATTAAATTTAATACTTCGCACAAAATTTTACAAACAATACCTCATAATGACAATGTGAAAGTGTGTCTGAAATCTTATCAAATTTATTAACAATAAAAACGAAAAAAGCACATGTACATAAGTATTCACAGCTTTTGCCATGACACTCAAAATTGAGTTTAGGTGCATCCTGTTTCCACTGTTCATCCTTGAGATGTTTCCACAACCTAATTGGAGTCCACCTGTAGTAAAGTTGATTGATTGGACATGATTTGGAAAACCACATATCTGTCTACTGTATACAGTATAAGGTTGCATTTAACAGTGCATGTCAGAGCACAAACAGTGCCATGAATTCTGTGATCGGGGGAGAAGGTCCTTAGTCGTGGAGGTGACCAAGAACCCAATGGTCACTCTGACAATTTCTCTGTGGAGAGAGGAGAACCTTCTAGAAGAACAACTCTATTGTCTGAACGACAAGCGTCATGTCTGGAGGAAACCAGGCACCACTCATCACCTGGCCAATAACATCCCTACAGTGAAACATGGTGGTGGCAGCATCAGGCTTTGGGCATGTTTTCAGCAGAAGGAACTGAGAGACTAGTCAGGATCGAGGGAAAGATGAATGCAGTAGTGTACAGGGACATCCTTGATGAAAACCTGCTCCAGAGCACTCTGAACCTCAGACTGGGGTGAAGTTTTTTCTTGAAACAGGACAATGACCCTAAGCACACAGCCAAGATAACAAAACAGTGGCTACAGGAATACTCTTTGAATGTCCTTGAGTGGCCCAGCCAGAGCCCAGACTTGAAACTGATTGATCATCTCTGAGGCGATCTGAAAGTGGCTGTGCACTGACGCTCCCCATCCAACCTGATGGAGCTTTAGAGGTCCTGCAAAGAAGAATGTGAGAAACTGCCCAAAAATAGGTATGCCAAGCTTGTAACATCATACTCAAAAAGACTTGAGGCTGTAATTGATGCCAAAAGTGCTTCAACCAAGTATGAGCAGAGGCTGTGAATGTGCTTTTTTATTTTTAATAAATTTGTTATGTTTTCAAACACACTACTTTCACATTGTCATTATGAGGTATTGTTTGTAGAATTTTGAAGGGAATAATTAATTTAATCAATTTCGAAATAAGGGTGTATTATAACAAAATGTGGAAAAAGTGAAGCACTGTATAGGAAATGTGGCAAAATGTGTGTAATTGTTTGTGCAAAAACTCTTCTGGACTCTCCAGAAGCATAATTCAATATGTTTAGAAATCTAAAGGATGTCAACGGACTGATTCTAACAATGTTCCAATAATCGTAACCCAGCAGGAGTTGCTTATCCGGGGTCGGATCGCGGGGGCAGCAGCTCCAGCAGAGTAAACCAAACTTCCTTTTCCCAAGCCACATTAACCAGCTCCGACTGGGGGATTCCGAGGCATTCCCAGGCCAGGTTGGAGATATAATCCCTCCACCTAGTCCTGGGTCTTCCCCAATGCCTTCTCCCAGCTGGACGTGCCTGGAACACCTCCCTAGGGGGCATCCTTACCAGATGCCCAAATAACCTCAACTGGATCCTTTCGACGCAAAGCAACCCAGCAGTGAATAGTCAAAACCCTACAGTTGTGAAACCAATTTCTTATCAAGGACAGAAAGTTAAAAAAAAATTCTCAAGGGTCACAATTATTCACCAATATTTTTTATAAAAAAATATATTAGTTCCCTTCATGGAAATATTATATTAAGGACATATTCTTCCCACAGCTAGCATTGCTGCAAAATGTTAATTTTAATTTAAACTTGAACTAATAATTTTAACAATAAATAAATGCTTGTAGGCTGCATCAACTTCACATATTACATATAAACAATTGGACTTATATATCACTTATGAATGACCCAAAGCGCTTTATATAGTAAGTCGGAAAGCCCAACTTATTCTCCACCAATGTGTAACACCCACTACGTATACAGTCACACACAAAATCCCATCCACTTCAGTGATGCATGGCAGCCGTTTTAAGCCAGAACGCTCAGCACACATCACCAATATGTTGGAGAGGTGAGTTACATGAATATGCCAATTAGGAACGAGGGGGATTATTAGGTGGTTGTGATTGAAATGAGGCCTGGTTGAGAATTTAGCCATGATGCCGTAGTTAACAGCACTAATCTTACTGTCCATGGAATTTTTTTGTGACCACAGAGAGTCAGGATAACCGCTTAACACGCTATCTGAACAATATCACCTTATACAGGGTCAATGTCAACTTTAGGGCATTAGTAATGTGCATTAGCCCAAAGGGCAGAGTGCGCCCTACTGGCTCTCCAACAACATGTCCAGCACCATTGGTCTCCCATCTGACCCTGCTTAGCTTCAGAAGCAAACCGGCCATGGAATATAAAATATGGCTCTATGCTGCTGGCATTTAAACTCAAAGTACATAGTAACAAATAGTAAATAAAAATAAATGACTCCATCTGGCTAGAGCGAAGTGACCTCAGTCAGACTTCCTATATATCCATTTTATTTCAGGTTCTGCTCATAATACTATAATTTACAATGGAAACACAAAAGATGTTTATACAATGCATCTGTATATAATTATTCATACACATTGTGATTCCTTTACTGCCCTCTTTTATTATATTTATGTGATTATACTTTTCAAGCTCACCTTTCTTATCCCGAACTTCAGATCATACCAGGGGCTACTTCACAGACTACAGGAGGTCCTAGGATTAAATGTTTTTCATCAACATTAACTATTGAATGTTGAAAGTTATGTCTTTTCCACCTACCTACAGTCACCGGCCACTTCATTAGGTACACCTTGCTAGTACTGAAGTGGACCCTCTTTTGCCTTCAGAACTGCCTTAATTCTTTGTGGAATAAATTTTACAATGTGCTGGAAACATTCCTCAGAGATTTTGGTCCATGTTGACATTATTGCATCAGGCAGTTGCGGCACATTTGACGACTGCACATCCATGATGCAGATTTCATCACATCCCAAAATGTGGATTGAGATCTGATGATTGTGTGTGTTGTGCGTTCAGAGATGCTCTTCTGCTTGCCTTGGTTTTAGCGAGTGGAAATTTGAGTTACTGTTGCCTTTTTATCAGCTCGAACCAGTCTGGCCATTCTCAATGACCACTGCCATCAACAAGGCCAGAGAACTGCCACAAGCTGGATGTTTTCTCCCTTTCTGACCGTTCTCTGTGAACCCTAGAGATGGTTGTGCATGAAAATCCTGGTAGATCAGCACTTTCTGAATTGCATCAACAACCATGCCACGTTCAAAGTCACTTAAATCACCTTTCTTCCCCATTCTGATGCTTGGTTTATACTTCAGCGGATTGTATTGACCATACCTACATGGCTAAATGCATTGGCTTGCTGCCACGTGATTGGCTGATTAGATATTATATATATATACTAGAAAAGGTGTACCTAATTAAGTGGCAGGTGAGTGCTTATTCATCACGTGATTTATCACAACCTTTATACATACAGTACACAGATCTACACCTGCTGATGGTTAGGCTAAAGAAGGTTGTCAATAACTTCCTCCCCTAATCTCAATTGAAAGGTCTCTTCTTCTCTTTCCTTTTCTGAGAGTCCTATTAAAATAAATTGTGACAGATGTGATTCCTGCAGCCAGCAAGTAGCTAGTTAAGCACAGTGGTTATTGTGGTTGCCAGAACCAGCATTGATCAGTATTATGCATTTTCAAAACTAAAACATTATTCGGGAAGGGGAGTCAGCAAATTACACATCTATTGTCTTTACATATCAAACAAATTTCTCTTTTTATTCATATTTTTAAGGGAAATCCGCCAAGTTTTTTATTTAAATTCCAGAGGCCTCTCTCTCTTTCGGGGTCCCTTGAATCGTCGGCACCTCGTACCCCTTTTACTATGCCCCTGGGAAAGATCATGCAGAAAATAACCTACTCACCACTGGAAAATACAGTACGGTTGTGGATATGTGAAAATGTAGGTCTGTTTGGGTTCCAAAATCCCTGGGAACCTTACTTAAATACATGGCGTCTTGGACTCTGTCAGGTGCCATGAATTTGTCGACCAAAATCTGATTTTTTGCTGTGAGGCTAAAACCATTTTCTCATTGGAACTTCAAGCAGGACAGTGATCGAAAGCATTCCACATTAAATTGGCTGATTACCAAAGAATCAAGCTTTGGCATAGGCAATCCCAGCCCCCTGAAAAACCCAATGAAAAATGTGTGAGGTGTGGAGAATTGTCCACAATCAGAGACCAGAGACTCTGGAGGATCTGAAGGAATCCTCACAGATCCACACCTCACCAAGCATCATAGAAGACTTGGTGCTGTTATTTTAGGAGGGTGGACAGAAAACCGTAATGTTTTAATAATTTATTTTTACTTTGTACAATTTTATCTAAATAAAAAAGTTAGATTTCTCTCCTATGTTGAGTAATCTAATTGAACATTTTTAGAAAGAGAAAAAAAGGTGTAATTGACATTCACTGGATTGGTGAACTCTAA
>JACXGM010002241.1:16250-48491 GCA_016801145.1 Umbra pygmaea
AACCATCCTTAAAATAAGACATATTTACTTAACAAGCTATATTTGTATTAGATAATTACACTTGTTTTTAGTAAATATGCCCTGAAAATCTGTGTAATTTTTCTTGTTCCATTGGCAGATTATTTTACTTATTACAAGCAAGAAATACCTTGTATTCATAGTTTATTTACTTGTTTTTGTAGAGTCATTTTTTGCAGTGAATAAATTTAGAAACAGTATGCTGTCTTGCAAATCTATTTGGACAATTGTATTGTAGCTTTTTCTTATTACTGTAGTCATGTGTGTTTGTTTCCGACATTGTCTGCAGCATCTATTCCTGATTATATACTTGACATCTGCTTTTGGAGCAATTCAAATGATCTGCTTTATGCAGCATGACAATGATACCGACCATATTACCTCAGCTACAATAAGTGTTTTGGGGAAAATGTAGAAAGTTCTAGACAGACCAAATCTGCTACTTGATCAAAATGAGCATGCTAAAGACAAAAACAAATAGCCCAGAAAAAAGCAAGAACTGAAGATAGCTTTAGTACAGACCTGTCAGAGCCTGACCGGAAAAGCTAATCAAATGTCTGGTTATGGGTATGGGTCAGATGTTCGGCAAACACTGCATGCAAATGATATGCTACCAGGTAATAATCATGGCTTCGTTGTTTACCTAATGTACAAAACATATTGTGAAATGGTTCCTCTGATACTGTATGAATGATGAATATAAACTCCTATAAATGTTACAAAAGAAATGGTACCATTTCTTATTCAAATACAGAAAACATCCAAAACATTTGGAGTTCAATTTATTATTGGTCTTGTCAACCACTACATTCTGACAGTATCTGCCTGATTTGACTGAATGGTGTATACTACAAAATAACCCCCAGCAACTTCTGGACATCTGTAATTCAATCACAGAAATAAAGTTGTTGAGCATAATCATCCCATACATAAGCTGACTAAAGGCTTCCATGTTGGATGAACAGTGCAAAAATAATTGGCCGGCTTGGTGACATGTGGTTGGATGAACCATGTGAGCGCCCCTCACCCTCCCACAGATGTTTCCAAGGAGTTGCAGAGCTGCCAACAAGCCAGGGTTAGTGAGAATTGGGAAGGGAGGAAAATGGGGAAAACAACTAAAAGATTAATCCCATTATTAATCCCATTGCAAATAACGCAATATATTAAGGTAACAAATGCACCTTTACTTCTGAAACTATGACAAGCTCAATCAGGTATTAGGCATGTTTGGTATTTGGTAAACTAATTGTAGTATGTGTTGAAATTAATGTGCAAATCCATGTGCTGAATGAAATACTTCACATTTGCTTTGATTGACAAATTAACACACCAAGCCATTTTATTTTTTACGGTGACTCATTTTGATATTGTAAACATTATAGTCCAAGAAGGTATACAAAGGTAGCACAGCTTTAAGATTACAATACCATCTGCCTGCCCACAGATGACACAACACCATGTGGCACACAGCATGGCACAATCAGGTTATCACACGCGTGCCCAGCAATATGTGTCTAAGGAGAAAATAGCTGTGCAGCGTGTACATTAGCCCTACCATAGGGATGGCAAGGATCGACTGGGATCACCTGCTGCTAGATCTTCCGGTTGACTGGCAGCTAGCTTGAAACGCGGCAGAGATCAGAGGGAGCTGGTGTGTATTGCAAACGTAAATATTTAATGAGGGCACAGTGGATTGCACTACAGGATAGATTGGCTATGCTCACACTTTCTCTCTTTTGTAGGCTGTCTGGCGTTTAGCCACCACAGTGTTGACAACACGTGCAGGTATAATCTATGCTGTCACGAGCCAAGATAGACCATGTTCTTGTACTGACAGCCATTGTTGTGCTGTGGATCTTATCGTTGTATCCTTGTTGCAATGTGCACTATTGTTTCAATAGGAGAGTTACTGAGGTAATATGTGGTGATAGCAAAACATTTAATGTAAATGAGTTACTTTCATAGTGTTATTGTTCTCTTATTGTAATTGGAGTAACTGTACATCAGCTGAATAAAAAGACATCAACGGAAGTGGTGATACATTTGCCAGTCTAGTCCATGCATTGCAAATGATTAAAACAATGTGTGCGGAAAATGATTGACTTAATCCTTTTTAAGAGAATTTGATCAATGTCTCATAAATCTGTCTCAAAAAGGTTTACTGTGAATTCTTTTGGAATGTTTATGGCTTTATAGTAAGTAGCACCTATGAGTTATGATATTTGAAGCATGCCATTGTTTGATGAAATCAAACAACAACACAAGGCATCCTTATATTACTGACCTCTGCCAAGGAATCACTTGTAAACTACGACATAAATACTTCTCCTCTCGCACCGCTGAAAGACATGCAGGTAAAAAGATTTGCTCAAACCCTTTTGCGAGTTGCCGTTGTAAGGAACGGAGGTATCCGAGCGTGAACAAAGCAGCTGGTTTCATTAACCTCCTGTCCAACCCTAATTCGTGGAAGGTGTGTGTGTGCGAGGAGGGGGTGGATGTAAATGGTGACCTTCTGAATATGCAGCCAGACACATAATTGGAGACAGCAGCTTTCGCCGTCAGACCCTGCCATGCCCGTGGCTTCTAGGGCATCTCCAAGAGCTCTGTAAGGCGAGTCAGAAGTCACCATGCCTACATGGATAGCGTGGACATGGGGTCAACATGGAGCAGGTGTCTGGAAGCCTTGTTTCTTGGGATTTATTGGGGCATGTTTGATTTGTAATGTAGAGCGAAACCCTTTGGAGTGTGGGCATAGAAATACAGTATTCTAGAAGATTAAACAATGCAATATATTTTAACTTCCTTGAACAGGTTTCCAAATCCTCTGCACGTTATACTTGTAACACAGTGATATCCATTGGTTTTCTAAAACACCTGAACACATTATATTGTTACTGTCCAGTCAAAACAATGTGCAGGACTATCTCCGAATCTAAACCTACTCTATTAACTAACATGCAAGAATGAAACTTGAGAAGCCGTTTACAAGCATTTTCGTGGTACTAGAGTCCTGAAAGTCTTGTCTATATTGAGAGGGGTGACTGATTTAAATTTTTTGTATATGAAAAAATGAAAATTGCCCAAAGAGAAGATGTATCATTTTCACCCAACAGTGGCGACTACATTAAAATAACAGCAAAAGACTGTATTTTAAAAAAACTCCTGTGGAAAGGCCCAACCATATAGCTGACTGCTTAGCTCAGTTAGTAAGTGTTTGTCACTTCTGCAGAAATTATTAAATTGAAAGGTGAGAGACTGACCACTTTGACACATTTCTACTCTTTCATTACAGAGAGCCGACCTGGCAGTGGCACCTCTGACCATCACTTACCTGCGTGAGAAGGTCATCGACTTCTCCAAGCCTTTCATGAGCATGGGTATCAGCATCCTGTACCGTAAACCCAACACTACCAACAATGGCTTCTTCTCCTTCCTCAACCCTATGACCCCTGACATCTGGGTCTATATACTCCTGGCCTACCTAGGCGTCAGTTGTGTCCTCTTTGTCATTGCCAGGTCAGTGCACCACATCTCCATTGCCTTTTATTGCGGAAATGCACGCGTGTCTGTCTTTCCTAAACTTCATTTTATTGTTATTTTATTATTTTCCCAAAAAATGTCTGCATGTAACAATCAATATAGATTACTTTCAGTGTTAAGAAGAAAAAGCAATGTTGTAATTTTTCATATGCTGTAAAGACCTTTAGGAAGGATATGTCAATTAGATGTATTCATATTAATATTTTGTTTACAATTTCATATAAATAATTTTTTTATGCCATTTGGTTTTGACCACAGAATTTTGCATAACACCATCATGTCTCGCATCATATTACATCATACTAGTTGTATTTTTATAATATTGGACTACCAGATCAGTAGATATAAATTTTTGGCTATACCGAAGGTGTGAACGTTTTAAATATTGTCATTGAAGGACTGCTTTATTGGAAATGACCGTAATTCGGTTGTTATTCATATGCAATTGTGGATTCTGTGTGAAATAGTCATAAACACTGATTATCTGAATGTTGTGATGTATACCGTTACAATATACAAACTGAACACCATAGCTACTATGCTGAATCACACGAAAAACTGCCCGTCCTTTGTCCTGTATGCTTAAAATAGATTAGCAGAAAACAATATTATCAAAATAAATAAAACAAGCATATGTTCCTGCCCCTCCCCAAATTCATAGGAAGTCAGGCACCCATGGTTGCAGTAATGGTGGACATATATCTAACATGTCATCTGGATAGATACAGTGCTCGGAATGTTTCTAGACAACCCAGATGACTTTGCGAAACAGATCCACTCAATGATGGTCTCAAGTGAAGGCATCAATTGAGGATAAGAAGAGGTCTGTGCTCGGTGGTAGGTCCAATTGATACCAGTCCAAAATTGAGTGTGAGCTGGTGGGTAGTGATCAAGGCAGTTATGTCAGCGTGGGCCTTGCAGTTGGAAGAAGGAAGAATGAGAGCAGAAAACCACCAGCGGTGCTATACGCTCTAATTCAGTGTGTTAGCCTGTATAATTTCTCTGCAGTTGTGGAGCTACACTGATCTTTCGTCTTTCAAATACAGTATATAGTTTCTATATGAAGAGATGTAAACTGATAGCTGGAGAAAATGAACTAAACGATTTGGAATCTGAGAAGTATATTAAACAAAAGACATGTTTTTGAGGCTTTCCACATCTCCCCTGAAATCAATGAAAACCGTTGAAAGAAATACCTATTAGTTAAGCATAAAATTAGTGTGAATTGAGAACAGTGAAGAATATCTTTGATTTTTTAAATGTTTCCCTTTGTGTTAAATGTGTTCCTAAGATGCTGTCTGGAACCATTTACATTGGACAGAAAGAAAAGAGCCCATGTTCTACTTGTGCGCATCCTCCTTGCTTTCGGGGGTCATTGTCTCGGCTTCTCACCACTTCCTGGCGCTTTCAAATGCTGAGTGGTGCTCGAAGAAGTTCAGAGAATGTGGAGTCTTTGTAGGGCCTTATGGTTCTAAGAGGAACCAGCTGCACACACTCCTCAAAACCTCTCCCATTATGTCCTGAGTCAAGTTTCCAAGCTTGTTTTAGCTCCCCGTTGTGTAAGTACAGAAAGTCATCTCTGACTGTTGCATCATTCGTTGGATACTTGCCTAGAAAGCGAGAAGAAGACCTTTGAGCCAAAATCAGGATCAAATAGGAGTTTGATGTAGGTATGGGGGCTTGAGATGAGAGAAGAGGCATGTGTTCAATATCAGGTAGGCACATACTGTGTCGATAGTCTATCCGTTAAAACAATTGAGATGCAACTTTGAAGTCGAAAGCTTTTCTGGGCAATCGTGAACTGTGTCAAGCATGCACCCACAAGATGGTAACTACAAAAATGTTTTTTTAGCACTGAGCCCTATATTTTGCCACAGCCATCTTGGAGTCTATGAGTGTAGGTCAACAATATGGAAACCTACTTGAGTACTTATAGGAGCGTGAAAATGGAAAATAAATCACAGGCAACCATGCTCTAAGCAAGGAGAGAAAAAAAATGTGATGTGTGCTTTTCTTATCGGTACTCTTAAAACCTGGGATCACTTTTAGGATGTAACTGATGGTGGAGGGATGGGGGTGTGAAAGTGTATACACTCTGAAGGGCCTGAAAAAATACATTTTACATTTCATGAGATAAAAAATGGCCATTGGAATAAAGATAAAAATGTAAGACTTCTATACCATGCCAGTATGGATAAGCACTTACGCTCTAGAAAGTGTGTAATAATGGAGTTTTCTCCCTCCATCATCCTTATCTTCTCAAATAGCAACACATTGGCCAAGTTTCAATTTTCTTGGAGTTACCGCTTCAGGTACTTCTACCATGTCTGTCTGTCTGATGGAGTGAGAGGCGATGGTGTGCTTTGCTGATTCTCCTGACAGAGTATTTACAGGGTAACTTTTTCCATACATTTGTTGAATCAGTAGATGTAACATTGTGACCTCATAGAACTGAAAGAGACCGTGAGCCTGGGCTGTTCCACTCACTGACAAGCTGCTTGGGTGGGAGGAGACAATGTCTGCAGTTATTTCCTGGTCTCATTGCGGTCTAGTAATTGCATAAGGCCGCTCAGGTTGCAACTGATCAGTGAAGGTGCCTATCTTATTTCCTTGTTGGATGAATAGTGTGGAAACGTGCATAAATTGTTCTTCACTGATGTCTAGGAGGATGGCTTGCCGCAATATTCAGCTCTCCTGAATCGTTTGGGTGTTTTTATGATGCAACTGTACTGCTGGATATGTAATGGAATTATGTAAGGGGGATACCGAAAGTGGTATAATATATATTTTTTTTATTAATGCATTCGTTTTTGCACATATCAAAATACATTGGTCCAAAAATGTGACATTTCTGTTTACCATAGGTATTTGACATCTAATTGCAATGTCTTGGTTTTGACTGGATTTAGTTGTTTCAACCTTTTTGAAAAAAGACCATTTTCGGCATCATTTTCTTCACGCATTGGCCGACTTTCATGAAAGTCAGGGGAGATAGCATCTCTTCTTCAAATATGCTGCTTCTATCTAGCTTCGAAGGATCTAAGCTTATTTTTTCACTCCTCTCCTCTGACAGCAAAACACCCTGAATAAATTTAAATAATCAGATCATATTTGAAAACATTTTCAATATTAATTTCAGGACTGGAAAGCACTGACATTTAGCATGTTTTATCTCTCTATCTGCCTTTAAAGTGACTATTTCATCTACATTAAAGGATTTATGGTGTGCAACACTTTGAAAAGATGTTACAGTAAATGGCAGAGGTCTGTGGATCCACAGGCTTTGCAGGCTTTTTTATGACAACATATTCAGCGTGCCTCACGTTCCCTCATAAAATGACATTTCAATATCTGTCCTAAAAGTAGTATTTTGTGTTAGCTACTTCTAAGCATTGTGGTGTACAAAATCGAACGCTGTATCTAAAAGTACTTTTAACCAAAATGTTTTGCTTGACTTTCAACTTTTTGATTTGCACATTTACAGTCAAGGACACACAGGAGTGTGTGGGCGCAATCGACAAACGCTACTTCGAATTTACAATCAATGTGTGAAAACAATGTATGTGGACATCTTTACAGCTTGTTTTTGTTTGTGCCGTGAGTAAAAGGCCATATTAAAATGTCTCATTTTACACCCTGTAATTTGTAGCCACAGATGCACTGTGTTTTTAGGGACACTGTCGGATCTCATTCCACGGGTGTTTTTATCAGGTGAAACGCAGGTTAAGTGCTAGGCTCAAGGACACATCAGGAGTCCTCTACCCAGCAGAGAGGTTTTTGATGCAGAGAAGTAGAATCCATTACTAAGCACAGCTTTTGTTCCATCTTATTAGAACCTATTTCAGATTCATTACCCTGGTTCAACGCAGACACAGGATCCTGGTCAAGTGCATGAAATGAATCTGAGATTGGGGTACCCATGCATAATACATGTAAACATGGGAACAATATATAACAGCTGTCTCCATGCTGTCCCCAATACTCATCACACAGTATTAACACAGTTGTAGCATTGATTATTAAACCACTTCTAGTCCTAGTTTAGCGTTTATTTTTCATGTCCGATTTCTCCTTCTGTGTATCATGTATGTATGCTCACCCAGCGCACACATACAATACTGTATGCATATACAGTATTGTATGTGTGCGCTGGGTGAGCATCCATTATTTTGGTATTGATATTGGTTTAGACAGATGTTCTAATGGATATGATCTGTTTTTACATGCCTCGTCAGCAGCATAAACATACACCATTATGCTGACACTGTGCTAGGGCTGCTTTCGATCCTGACATGATTCTTTTTATCCCGCCCCATAGGTTCAGTCCATATGAATGGTATGATGCCCATCCATGCAATCCCGGCTCTGACGTGGTGGAGAACAACTTCACGCTCCTCAACAGCTTTTGGTTCGGTGTGGGCTCCCTCATGCAGCAAGGTAGGGAACACCCTAGAACATTTTCTCTCTCAACAGTCAAGAAGCAATTCCCCACAAAGTTCTCTCTTCTTCTGAGCAGCCGCCTTCCGTCTCTGCACCACCTTAACTGACAAGTTACCTGATTTCCATTTTCAAAAGTGTTTTAGAAGACACTTGCCTGTCAGGAACAACTGCAGCTCAGACATACATGACAAAAGAAAGCTGTTGTCACCTCCTTGCCTGCTCATAGAAACTGGAGTGGTGGGAGAAAGTAGGTGTCAGACACGTCAGAATGTGGCAGGTAAAGATGGAGGAAAAAAACGATAGCATTTGTTTCACTTATAACACAGTTGCTGCTCCCGTTCAAGAGCTGTTTGTGTTTTGGGACGAAAGGGTAAGTTTGAGAATGCCAGATGTCACTCCTCACTGGCCACAAGCAGGATTTTTATGTTGCTGTGCTTTCTGAACATGGACCTATTTCTGAGACATCTTGCACACCCCCTAGTGCTCAGCTGAATGCCATTTTGTTAAATGCCACTTGGTCATTCGAGTGTAGTGAATTGTCACAAATTCCTGATACAACAGTATGTCAATTCTCAGCATCTACCTGCTAGATCATCAGAAAGTCCACTTTAGACTTTCTCCAACCCTGGAAGTCCCTGGGAAGGTTAGGGGATTATAATAGTAGGCATACCAAGGTAATGAGCTTGGCTATAGGCTTTTGTAGGCAAATGAAGCACCCTAAATGAATTGACGTAATGAAGTCACCCAGGGAGACAGAAAAATCAATAATAATAAAATGTTTAAACTCGATGTAACAAGACATATCGGGGAGTCTGGATGAGGACCAGCAGTGTATCTCTGCCCGTAAGGAGAGCAAATGTGCTGGACCAGCTCTCCGGTGTAACTGTGTGGTATCTTTGCCAATTTGCACTGTGAACAGCAGCAATGAGGCTAACAGTATAATATGAAAGAGAGCAAAACTACTGCAAGCTGGTTATTCATCTCTGAACCAGTCAGAGTGTCCTTTTTCCTTGGAATGGAGGGTTAACTGCTTGAATCTTTAACGTTAAACTCCCTGTGTTGTTGCAGAATATTGTTTTCTTCATAAAATTTATTTTAGCCTTTTTTTTACCCAGCTAGCTCAGGGATTTAATGCAGCACAAACACAATCCCACTAAGCCAACATGGTAACCAATAGTTGCTGAAAATAACTGATGTAAAATCTGATGAGATAGACAGTGAGGGAATATATTTTTCTTTTTGAATATTAGCATAAGTAAACTTAATGAAGCAATGTGATCAGGTTGACACACACATCTTCTCTAGACTCTAATGCCTTAAAGAAATGACCCAAGGAAATGGTGGTATGCCGTTTGGGTCTTTCTGTTTTAATAAAGAAAGATTATTGACCTTAGCAGTTGAATATGACTTCATGGCACTGAATTATATAACATGTACATAATTTCTTTACATAGTGGTTACACACTTGGAATAGATATGTCACCGTATGTTAACGTGACAGATAAACCCGTCACTGGGTCGGCTGGTCAGAAACAAAGTAAAGAAATCCACATCCTAACACTATACATCTGTTTCTTTAAGACAACTAGTAACCTGTCATGTCATCATCCCAAAAATGTTATATAAATACTATTTAAAAGTCCACATTCATCAATAGTTGTCATGTTTGCATGCGGTTTATTCAAAATGAGCTCTAAGTTAATTGTTTGGGAAACAGGACTTTCTATATTTGGCTATTTTTATTGTTTCAATAGAACGTGATTATTTGCTACATGGAGTATAAGAAATACATTTTTCATTATATGCAGACTGGTTGGATTGATTCACGTGTTCTTTTGCCTCCAGGTTGCACACAACCTTAACTGATGTGAGTGGGCTTTTAGCTAGAAAACATTTTTTTGTTAATTAACGAGTTGTAGTTCGTCCTACATTTGAGCTTTTCCCAATGCATCTTATATCATTATATGACAGAGAAAACATTAAATTAAATAATGTTTACCCTTTCATAAATAAAAAACAATAGGTAAAAAAATGACATATCCAATAAAATGCCCTTGAAATTCAGCTTAGAACATAGTACTATTTAATTGATGAATCATAGAATTAATTAGCAGTATTTATAAAGTAGCACTTATGTGTTGTATACATGAAGTATCAGATTTTGAGCTCAGGTATTCACAATCAAATTCAAGAAAGCAGCATTGCCAAATATACCTAATTTAATGAGAGTGGTAAACAGTGTAGTGGTCAAGATAATTGGGCCAGTGAAGGAAACATTGCTGGTTCTAGACACTACTGTAAATCACTTAGAATAAAAGTGTCTTATAAATGACAGAAAATAACATTCCTTGCTTGAAATGATACGAAATGACAAAGTACAAAGTGCATGAAGTACTGTTTTCTGCCCTGATACAAACAGACCAAATATCTATCCTAAATGTTATATTGTCAATGTCATACTAACCAGAAACCTTATGTTCTACTGCCAAACTCACTGACAGCTATTGACAAAGAAACCATTTCATTGACATCTTTAAAATGCAAATGGCCACTTTTGGGAAAGGAGGAACTGTCAAAAGAATGTGCCAGCTTGTCTGTAGGAGTAAGGTGTCACACAAGACACAAAGAACAGAGAAAACGGAGAGGTGCAAAAGCACACCTTGCATGCTTCAAAGGGGTGCGCCATGAATCGTGTGAGGCTCTGCTCATGACAAACATAAGGTTTCTGATAATGTCTGGCAAAATGACTGAACAAAAGTATTGATATGCACAATGTGTTAGTAACATAACAGATCACAGTTTTAATCTCATCCGTTTTTTCTCCTAAACCAAAGACATATTTTTAAACTTGGAAAACATTTTCACGGTATTCCAAATTAATATGCAGTAACAGCCTTAGGCGTATAGATTATATTTTAATGTGATGAGGCTGAGGAGATAATGTTAAGTGCAGGTAATGATTCTCATGAGAACTGGTTCCTGCCTTTGCTTGTGGGGAAAAACACATAAGAAAAGCCAGGCATTGCATTTAGTGCTACTCTGTGCTTCTAATTCCGCTGAGAATATCTACCAGAAAGCCTCTGATTGTCCTCTTTTCAAAGTGTGTAATTCATCATGAATCCATGGGATGCCTTTATGGATTTGTAAAGGCTGTCATAATGAGCCAAAATAACATATTTGTGAATGCACATAGCAAGCCTTATTATGGGGTCAGAGAAGTAAGTGGCTCGTAGGACAGTTATTATTACTCATTTCAGTAGTGTGAGGCAACAATGTACAGTAGAAGCACACCGCCTGGACAGGACGCTAGAGCCATACAGTCACTGTACATATAAGCCATTCAGCAGGCACTTTTATTTAAAGCCACTAAGCATGGTGAGCCAATACATTTTCATAATTCATATCTGCTGATTGTCAATCAGAAATGTATTGGGTCCCATTTTTTATATGAACATGCCTGGAAAGTCCCAACCTAATCATCATGGACATCTTATTGACAATTCTGCCTCAGCCACGCTAAACCTATTCTGTTATTATTTATGCACATACCGTACATCTGCCAAGTACTTAAATCCTTGTCATGGATACATGAAAACACATAGTTTCTACTAGTAAATGTTTGCTTAAGTTGTTCTTTGTTGGCCACTGGGTTATAAGATGTAAACATCTTCGTTCAGTACATTACCTTGGAAAAAGAAACTAATAAATGAATGCGAATGAACACTGCCTCGTCCCATTGTGTCTTTGAGGTGATTTGCAGAATGATGCTGTTTATACCTTATGTATTTACTATGTAATTACGGGGATGTAGTGGATGGTAAACACAAGTAAACACAGTTTATGGACCTTTTTATTTGTAAAATATTTTACTCACCCTTTAATTTAGGTAATTGTAAATGTCCAACTTGTTATTGCATTCCCAAAATTTTTCAATGCTAACAGTGTTAATATTCTTCATTTAAATCCTCATGGCGCCAGAATGTGTTGAGTGACCTCTCTCACCTGCATATGGTGGATTTGTGGCGCAAAGCAGTGCATTCAATCACCATAATGACCAACAGACAGAGATGTCAGACAATATATTTTAAACATCATCTAGCTAAACCCTAAATCTTTAGTAAAAAAAAACTAAAGTTTCAACCCAAAAAATGCAGACACTTGGAATATAAGTGGTCAAAAGTGTAAATAAAATAGTTGCTCATGCTTCAGTCAGTATTGTGTTAGTTGTTAGCAGCAGTAACTTTATACAGTAGCTAGCAAAGGTCTCTACACTTTTATGATATATATATATATATATATCTCAAGTGTAGAGAACTACAAAAACCCTTTCTCATGTCTATAAAATTATAATTTTGCTTTACAGAGTATAGTGAGACAAACAGGGAACACAGTGGTGGTGTGGCAGGCTGCAATGCAGGAAGAGACAGAGAAGAGGAGAGAGGTTAGTGCTTTGGTAGTGCAATTCATATATTGTTAATAATAAAGGCATATCTTTACCTAATCCATTGAAGTAAGTCAATGAAAGAAGGGTAGTAAACTACTTATATTGAAAGCTTGCTTTACAGGGAGAACTGATGTTTGATTTAATATTGGTGATTATAAATCATTTATTTTCTCATAGCTTACTGTATATCCACACTGGAGCACTTCAGCACTTTACAATACATATTTTCTATGCATCTCATTTGGGACAAACATGAATGTGATTAAACACGTTCAAATTGTATTTTCAGTGAAATCGAAATCCATTCCAAATGAATTATTTAGGTAGAAATTAATTGATGTAGATTTTTTTTGTAATATATACAACCTTTCACCAGCCCCTATTAATAGCAATCAAATTATAGTTTTTAAAAAGTAATATGTACCGTACTATGATCATCTTAACATAATCACAAAGAGGAGTTGATAGTTTACCCAACTTTTTTACCACTACATTATTGGGTATTACTACAATTATTACTGTGTTTACTGTGTGTAATTAGGACAACTTAAGTGTTATTTGATATTTTATTGACTACAATTGTATAACTATCTTGTTTTCCTATGGGACATTTGTACTTCATTGGCTCACAAGAAGTAGTCCTTCTTCAAGGAGATGTATAGAGCAGTGACACGGTTTAATTTCCTTGGCAGCACCACTGTATAAGACCAATCCTATTTTGTATTTATTAGAGTGTTCTCTGTGCAGCACTCTGGCTCTCCAGCTGACAACAGCATTTCAAATGGCCTGGAATCCAATCCTGCTACTAGTTGTTTCAGTCCTGTACCAGTATGACTGTTGAGAGGTGTGTCCTCTTATACCTAAGTGACAGTTCTTATTGTGGAGTGTTATTGTACTGGTATTGTTGGCCAGCCATGTAAGGATGTCAAATCACAAAGGTGAAATTCAATCAAATTTGGTAAGGAAGGTTAAAAAGCTGACCACTTTGCTTTCTCTCACTAGAGTGGATACTCTTCAAAATTGCCCTTGTAAATCTCAGTGAAGTAGTGTAGGGTACTCACTTCGACCTCTGCTGGCGAGGTCGTTTTAAGATGTTGACAGGGACAGAAAATGAAGTAACTTTAACCATGAATCAAAACGCTGTTGTAAACAAGATGGGACAGAGGACCTCACAAAGTCATTTAAAATGCTGTGGTAGGCAGTTTGAAGTGGTTCAACATTTCTGTCTGAGACCGATAAGCCCCTTTCACAATGTCCAACATAAGTTGTGCCAAATTGACAGGCTGTGCATGTATACAGCCAAACACTCTTTGTTGCTATTTTATGTTATATCACAGAACAGACCTTTTCAATATACAAATATAATACATTTAAAAGTAAGCATACCATACTAGCAATGTGGAATATTTTACAGAGAACATGGCTGTGGCAATAGTTGGAACCTTTTTAAGGCAGAGAGCAGAAACACATAGATGTGACTTCTTTGTCTCTATGACATTCTTTTAATTGGACAAAAGCCTTGTTCCAGACAGGCTTATTTACGCAACCCCACAGTGGAAAGCCATAAAGTGTCACTTCATTATAAAAAAGAAATTGCAGAGTAGATTTTGTTTTGTTCATATCTTCCTCATCTCCCAGTAGACTTTTCCATTCCAGATTCCACAATCAGGTTGTGCTTTCTGATGTTCCGCTTCGGGGAATCTGACTACGTTTCACCATGTCACAGGATGACTACATTGCAAATGCATCCCAGCTCACACAATGCATGGACGGACATTTAAAAGAAAAGACAACATCATAAGCTGTGGCAAGCAGATGCCTGACTGCAGTCGATGACTTGCACAAACCCATTGCATTGTGCAACTGAAAGACTGCAATATTAACAGTATATTTTAAAGGAACTCCCAGCCAATCCAGACTGAGAAGTTGTGTGAATCCAGGAATTTTACTCTGTCAAGCATTCTATTTTCAATCTGCCCAAAAAGTTGTGCTAATCCGCTTCCTTCATAGCCAGCCAATTGTAATTAAGTTAAATTAAAATGTAATTTTCTTTTCAAACTTTGGAAAGCTGCCAGGCACTTGGATATGCCCCTCTGAGAGTTGGTGTACTGCCAAGACTGAATGTGTGTTTCATTGATCACCTTTATGTGAAATGGCAACAACACTATAAAAATAGAAACTGAAAACACTGTGATTGTGAGTTGAATCCACAGAAAGTAGGGCATCTGAGCTGAGATCTGTTATTTGCAGGATGTTTAAATGTAAACAGTGTAGAAGTACTGTGAAGCACCCAAAGAGGTTCTTCAATCTGAATATTGATGCTTTTAAGAGAGGGTTTTGGAAATACTTTTTAAGCTTTATTTGCCTATAAACTGCAGCATCCAAACACCCACTACAGAGTGTCTGTTATACAACCCATAAATCCAACTAAATGGAGTAAGTCAATAAGTTTTGTTGTAACTTTTTTAACAGTGCATTAATGACCAATATTTTTGTTATTTCAATTAACAGTCTTATAGTAATGTCAAACATCTCTACCATATCGACCGTATACAGTAGTGACAATACATACCTAACAAACCAAGGCTACTGTATACTGACCCTGGATATCGAATCAAAACACATTTCTCAATTGAAATGATACAGATTTATTGATGTGGCTTCCCTCTGACCAACACATTCATTTCCCAACTTACAATACCTCTATTACTCTCGTTAGCCTCTGGGTGGAATCATTTGTCAAAATGATTCCTCTCAATCAGTGGTTCTCAAACCTCTCCTGGGGACCCCCAGCCGTCTCACAATTACGTTGTTGGCCTGAACTCACTCACCTGAATCAAGCAGCCATGGGCTTTATAATTAGTTGACAAGATGATTGAGGTGCACTGGCTCTGGGATACACATAATACATGAAATGCAAGGGGGTTCCCAGGAGAAGATTAAGTACCATTGCTCTAAAACAGCGCTTCCATACACGTCCCAGAGTAGCACACAGTTTAGTTGTCAACCCTGACCAACTGACCTAATTCATGGGTTTGATTTGTCAACAGGAGTCAATGTCTGGTAACACAAAATTCTGTAAAATAGCAACTGTTGGAGATGTTCAACGACTGAGTAACTAATAGTATGTCATAGAATAGGTACAGATATGTTGAAAGAAAACAAAACATCTTTGATCTGTTTGTTATTCATTGACTGTCTCCTGTCCGTCTGTCATCCAGGATCCGAGTTGATGCCCAAAGCCCTCTCTACCCGCATCATCGGGGGCATCTGGTGGTTCTTCACCCTCATCATCATCTCCTCCTACACAGCTAACTTGGCGGCCTTCCTCACCGTGGAGCGCATGGAGTCACCAGTTGACTCTGCTGACGACATCGCCAAGCAGACTAAGATCGAGTACGGCGTAGTCAAAGACGGAGCCACCATGTCTTTCTTTAAGGTATGTACCGGTATCAAGAAAGTTTGGACATGGTCTGTCTTGGCTTTGGTAAGAAGTTGCACTTTGTTTTTTGGTAATTTAATTGATCGTATGAAGTGAATCGTATGCCAAAAATATTATCTGAAATGAACAAAGTGATCACTATTAAAAACTTTAATTTGATTTCTCCAGACATTTCAATCAGTTTGAATGAAGCCCCATTGATTATAGCATGCTGAGTTCACACAGTTATATTTTAGTAAAATGTGTTGAACTGAGTCATGAGGTTGAATCATTACTTTTGTCAGACTTTTCATAACTTTTTTTCTCTATACAGTATGCCTCTCAAGGAAAGAAAAATAAAATCTAAACTATTCCACAAAAGGCTTTTTTTCCGCATCTTTTTTATTTCCAGTTAGATCTTAATTCCCACTGCAAAAATCTAATTCTCCAGCTTCTCCACTTCTCCACGCTGTTTGATGTGATCCTCCATAATGATTTTTTTATTATAAAGTTTCAGCTTTTGCCCTGCAGGGTTTTCAGCTTTATTTTATTATTTTGAGCTTAGATGCTGTTATTCTGATGCTGGATAACATGTAAGGGGGTTGTGTTTTTTCTGTGTAAGAAATGAACATTGCACACATTTCCTCTCAAAATGTTATATGGACAAGAGAAAAGTCCATATGTTTATGGCAAACAACAAATAAATATTTTCTCAGTTCTCTCCTAACACGCTTTATTAAAATATAACTGTAAGTTTATAAGCAGGTTGGTCCCCATCAGTCCCTTAACAGGGGACCAAATGTTGTAGGGAGTAATTTTAGACGGCCAGTCAGGGGACTTATTTTCTCAAATTCAAATTCCAGTTCAGTGAACGGAACAGTGCCATGTGTCCGGGGCCCTCTATGTTGTGCTAACACTGCTGTCACTCAAGATCCTATGACACGGGAGGTGTTGGGCTGTCAACTGCAATGTCCTGGCTACATTTTCACTGGTCCTCATATTGTCATAGATTACACACTCTTTTACTGTGCATTGTGGATGGGTAACTAGTAACTGTAATGGAATACATTTAAAAAGTAACCCACACAATCCTGCTAATTATCCCTACATTTAATTGGCTCATTCATCCCCTTTTTCATCCTCCAGTTATCAAAGATATCTAATTTGAATTGCAAAGTGTTATATGGACTAAATGTGTGCAATCAATAATGTAAGTTGCTCTGGATGAGAGTGTCAGCTAAACTAAATTGTGAATGTAAAAATGATACTTTGTATCCAGGGTGATTGGCCCAGTTTTATACTTTTTCAAATACCCTCTGTTGGATAGTTTATAAATACTTTATTTCGTATTTGTGGCTCAGCTAAAGAGTCTTTTTGGTTCCTCCTGCTCTGATATGTCATGTAATTAAGGATGTATGTTAACCCATCACACACTTCTGCATTTGCCCCATGGTAGTAAAAATGAAAAGGTTCAAATGAAATCTGGGATAGGTTTACCATCGGACAAAACGGGTTTGAGCAATTGTTGTTTCCGAGTGATGGCACACCTCTCCAAAAGAAACTTGGCAAATCAATTGCAATAAACTGTTATGACTCAAAGAATAATCTCTTAATTAAACATTTATTGTTGTTGTTTTCTTCTCATAACTGTCCCATTGGATAATTAGAGCAAGTACACTTGTAACGGTTTTGTTTGGAACACACAAACCTTCCATGTTATTGTTTACAAAATCCAAAAATGGCCCATTATATAGCTCAATCTGGGTCAGGTGGGCATTATTTGAAAGCTTATTCCATTGCTAACAGAAAATATTAGCTTACAGTTTATGAGGAACTGCATAGGCTATTGCACATCCAGAAACTGCAGAGTAGAACTTTACTTATTCTATTATATTGAAAATACAAAGAAATATACTTTGTTTTCTTAAAACAACTGTATTAATGACTATATACAGTATATACTGTATATACCAATCAGCCATAACATTATGACCACCTGCCTAATATTGTGTAGGTCACCCTTTTGCCTGGCAAAACAGCAGCCTCATACGTACTGTGTCCTGACACCTTTCTCAGAACCAGCATTAACTTTTCAGCAATTTGACCTACAGTAGCTTTTGGCCCTTGTCAATGTCACTCAAATCCTTACACTTGCCCATTTGTCCTGCTTGTAACGCATCAACTTTGAGGACAAAATGGAAAATCTGGAAAAATGGGCAAGTGTAAGGATTTGAGCAACTTTGACAAAGGCCAAATTGTGATGGCTAGATGACTGGGACAGATTATCTCCAAAACTGCAGCTCTTGTGGGGTGTCGAAGGCGAAGGCTGGCCCATGTGGTAGCTCAAATTGCTGCAAAAGTTAATGCTGGTTCTGATAGAAAGGTGTCAGAACAGACAGTGCATCGCAGGTCGTTATGTTTTGGGCTGCTGATTTGGTGGAAAAAGAGGGACTTACACAATAGTAGGCAGGTGGTCATAATGTTATGGCTGATTGGTATATACATATACACAGTGCATCCAGAAAGTTTTCACAGCGCTTCACTTTTTCCAATTTTTTTGTGACACCATTATTCCGAAATGGATTAAATTCATTATTTCCCTCAAAATTATACAAACAATACCCCATAATGACAAATTGAAAGAAGTGTGTTTGAGATCTAAGCAAATTTATTAAAAATAGCACATAATTATTTACAGCCTTTGCCATGTCACTCAAAATTGAGCTCAGGTGCATCCTGTTTCCACTGATCATCCTTAAGATTGGAGTCCGTCTGTGGTAACTTCAGTTGAATGGACATGACTTGGAAAGGCATACTCCTGTCTATATAAGGTCCCACAGTTAACAGTGCATGTCAGAGCAGGAACCAAGCCATGAAGTCCAAGGAGACAGGATTGAATCGATGCACAGATCTGGGGAAGGGTACAGAAAAATATCTGTAGCATTGAAGGTCCCAATGAGCACTTTGGCTTCCATCATCCATAAATGGAAGAAGTTTGGAACCACCAGGATGCTTCCTAGAGCTGGCCACCCAGCCAAACTGAGCGATCGGGAAGGAAGGCCCTTAGGGAGGTGACCAAGAACCGGATGGTCACTCTGAGAGAGCTCCAACATTTCTCTGTGGAGAGAGAACCTTCCAGAGTAACAACCATCGCTGCAGCACTCCACCAATCAGGCCTGTCTGGTAGAGTGGCCAGTTGGAAGCCACTTCTCAGTAAAAGGCACATGAGAGCCTGCCTGGAGTTTGCCAAAAGGCACCTGAATGACTCCCTGACCATGAGTCTCAAAATTCTCTGGTCCGATTAAAGATTAAACTCTATGGTCTGAATGGCAAGCGTCATCTCTGGAGGAAACCAGGCACCGCTCATCACCTGGCCAATACCATCCCTACAGTGAAGCATGGTGGTGGCAGCATCATGCTGTGGGCATGTTTTCTTTAGTGGCAGGAACTGGTTGACTAGTCAGGATCAAGGGAATATTGAATGCAGTAATGTACAGAGACATCTTTGCTGAAAACCTGCTCCAGAGTGCTCTGGACCTCAGACTGGGGCGAAGGTTCATCTTCTAACAGGACAACGAACCTAAGCACACAGATACGATAACAAAGGAGTGGCTACAGGACAACTCTGTGGATGTCCTTGAGTGGCCCAACCAGAACCCAGACTAGAACCCGATTGAACATCTCTGGAGAGATCTGAAAATGGCTGTGCACCGAAGCTCCCAATCCAATCTGATGGAGCTTGAGAGGTCCTGCGAAGACGAATGGGATAAACTGTCCAACAATTGGTGTCAAACTTGTAGCGTCAGACTCAAAATGACTTGAGGCTTTAATTACTCCCGAAGTTGCTTCAAAAAGGTATTGAGCAGAGGCTGTGAATACTTATGTACATGTGCTTTTCCTTTCTTTTTTAAATGAATGTGCTAACATTTGAAACACACTTCTTTCACATTGTCATTTTGGAGTATATTTTCTAGAATTGTGATGAAAATATATGTGTTTATACTATATTAAATATAGTGGGGAGAAGTATTTGATACATATATGTATACACACCAATAAATTAAGGGAACACGCAATCATCACAGTATAATAACACCAAGTCAAACTTTTGGCTAATCAATCTCTCCATTTAGGAAGCATAAGCGATTGTTGGTCGATGTCACTCGTTTTGGTGCAAATGAAAGTGAGTGGAAACAGCAAGACAACTCCCAAAAAGTGAATAGATTTGCATGTGGTGGCCACAGACAATTGCTTTCTCTTTGACTGATTTTTCTTCAGTTTTGCTTTTTGCTAGTGTCCTTGTCATCACTGGTTAGGTAATGACATGATGTGATACCTGCAGCTTTCTCACGTTGCACAGGTAGTCCAGCTCCTCCAAGATGGCACATCCATATGTGCCGTCACAAGAAGGTATGCTCTGTCTCCAAACACAGACTCAAGAACATGGAGGAGATACCAGAAAACTGGCCATTACATGAGGAGACCTGTACAGGGCCGTAGAAGGGCATCAGTCCAGCAGCAGGACCAGTATTAACTTCTTTGTGCGAGGAAGAACAGGAGGAGCACTGCCAGAGGCCTACAAAATGAAGCAGGCTACTGGGCTGCATCCAACTGACCAAACTGTCAGATACCGACTCCATAAATGTGGCATAAGGGCCTGACCTCACAGACCAACACCATGCCAGTTTGATCTGGCATTCGCCAGAGAACACAAGAATTGGCAGTTCCGCCATTAGCTCCCGTTCTCTACACAGATGAGAGTAGGTTTACACTGAGCACATTTGACAGACATGAAAGAATCTGGAGATGCCATGGTGAACGCTGTGTTTCCTGCAACATCATCCAGCATGACCGGTTTGGTGGTGGGTCAGTGATTGTCTGGGGAGGCATATTCTTGAAGGGTCACACAGACCTCCATGTGCTAGCCAACGGTACCCTGACCACTGTTAGGTAACGGGATGAAATCCTCAGACCCATCGTCAGACCTTACACTGGTGCAATGGGCTCTGGGTTCCTCCTGGTTCAGGACAGTACCCTGCCTCATGTGGCTAGAGTGTTGATGTCATTCACTGACTTTCATGTTCCCCAAACCTGAATCCAATTGAGAAACTCTGGGACGTTATGTATCCGTCCATCCAATGCTGCCAAGTAGTGACACAGAGTGTCCAGGAGCACACTGATGCCTAGGGTTGGGTACAGAAACCTGGTTCCACTATGGAACTGGTTCCTGCGCAACTGGTAGGAATCGGACCAGATTAGAACGCAAATGTTGGTTCCTCATTTCGGTTCCACTTAATGTGCCAACTGATATATTTTGCTAGCTAAGTGTAAACGTAGGCTACTTTTAAAATGCCATATTTTCCCAACATTCAAACCAGAGTTTTCTAGTTCAAATCCAGATGAAAGATTTGTGTGTGTTTTGTTCTCCATTCCAGCATGATGCAGACATGTTGCACATTTTTTGTAGTAATTTTAACCTTAACCCTAATCCTAACATTTACCTCAGTAACCACATTGCTGTAAGCATTAGAATATAATTTTGAAAGCTATGGAATGTGTGGAATGTTCTTGCATGAACTGGCGAAATGAAACGTGCAGGTGTAATGTAATAGAAGCACAAATATATACTAATAAGAGTTGGCATACAACGTAATTCATGTTTTCAAAATAGTTCCTGAGAAGGTAATTTGGGAGAACTTCTGAGATATACGATAGTGCAAAAGAATAAGTCAGGAGAGGCTTTGCATCTTGCCTAAAGTTTGAAGCTGGTTTAGTTAGCATACCAATTTAACATTTATTTTGCTGTTACTTGTTAATAGTGTACCTATTATTTATTGTTAAATTGTTGTAGTTGTGTGTTAGGTGACTTAGGTTTACTTATTATATATTTAAGTACTTTAAAATGTTAATATATTGTTAAATGTAAATAATTTTCAACAAAAAACTCTATATAACAGCCTTTTTTTATGTTATTTTTCAGTTTTTCAAGAATCTGTTTAGGAATCATTTAGGAATCTGAATAATTTTAAAAGTACCAGTTTGATAAAAATCCAAATGACCCTATGCCCTAATCCAGGTCTGGGAGGAGATCTCCCCGGAAACCTTCTATCAGCTCATCAGGAGCATGCCCAGACATTGTTGGTCCATACACACAAATGATTCACATCATTAGAAGAAATTCACACAATGATTTAAATTGTTTACTTCGATTTTTGTGTAAGTTTGAATCCAGCCTTCCATTGGTTTGTGATGTTGGTTTCCATTGACCATGTGTTATGTCGTTGAGTGTTCTCTCTTTTTTTAGCAGTGTATATTCATTTATATTCATAGAGTACAGTTAGATTACAGTGTTTCACAAGGCAATCATAAGTGCATTCAGGTTCCATAATTATCTTTCTGTATAGCCACTGCATTCCAAATCTGATGTCTAGACTAAGTGTCAGGAGTTCCGTTGCCTCTATTTCCTTCATCCGTATGTCTTTTATATCGGTCTGATCATGACATTCCTCCTCCTACTCTCTTTTAGCAGAATGCCTCAACTAAAGTTCTACTGTAGAAGCCAGTCAGAATATCCATCAATAAATTCTTCTCCCACTATAAGATTCCCTGTAACTACCGAACCCACTGAGGTTGCATTACTAGCCATTCTACTGCATACAGGTTGATTGACATGGAGTTCAATGTGGAATAAGGCATGGTCCATGGATTAATGAGAACGTATGATTATACACTAAGAGTGGCCAACCGTTCTCCTGGAGATCTACTGAGTGCGCAGGCTTATGCTCTATCCGCTACTGAAACAAACCTTTTCCCACTAATCACCTGTCCATCAGGACCTTTAGCAGGAGATTACTCCTGTCTAGCACAAGCTTTAACATTCTGGAAATAAAAGATAACAAAAATAAATTGTTAGTCTCAATGCTGTAAAACTTGTATTTCACTCCTTTAGTGTGTTTACTTTGATGATTGCTAGATATGATTGCACTGTTATTAGTCAGGGGAGACACAGGTGTCGATAATTACCTCATCAGTTGCTGAGCTCAAGTGCCCTCGGTTCTATCTCGTTATCACGGGGAAGGCTAACGAACTAGACTGAAGCAGCCGATGGAGCTGATAAATACTGAAAGGTCGGGGAGTAGCTGTAGGTTTGTCAAATCACACTGTGCATGGAAGTGCACTGTAGGAGAAAGTAATGTTGCCGTGTAAGCTCTGGCACTCTTACAGAAATGCAATCTCGACAACATTAGATGTGTTATGTTTTTAATGCCCATGTTGTTGAAATATTATTATCTCAAATTATCCGTGGAATACATTTAGAATCATTTTTTTTAAAGCATGAAATATCATATAGACAGAAGCTAATGTAAAGGAACTAAATTAATCCAGTTCTTTGTACTTCATATATTTCCGTTGATAAAAATAAATTATGCAATGCATCTTCAAATGCCCTACTAAATTAGTATGTCCATTGGCTCAAATCACTTTGGATGTTTAAAACTTAGCTAGATTTATGAAGGAATAGAGAGTTTTGTTGTTTTTGGAGAAGTTATTTTTTCTCTTAGTTTCCAGTTACTGTATTTGTCATTCCAGAAATGGAGAGATAAAGAAATAAATATAACAGGTGCTCAGAGTTGCCAGAGTAATTTCAACTCCAAAACTATATGTGCTGGAAGGATGAACGTGCTATATATGCTAGTGGAGCCATACTTGAAAACCTCTTCAATGTGCTTTGCATGCACGGTTGATTCAGTGCCCAATCGGCCAGATGTAATGCACAATATGTGATTCAACGCTTCAATTTTGCTTTCAATTGTCTCCCTAACAGAAATCCAAGGTGTCCACGTTTGAAAAGATGTGGGCTTTTATGAGCAGTAAACAGAGTACCTCGCTGGTCAAGTCGATTGAGGACGGCATCCAGAGGGTTCTCCAGTCTGACTATGCCTTGCTCATGGAGTCCACCACGATTGATTACATCACTCGGCGGAACTGCAATCTCACCCAGGTTGGAGGCATTATTGACAGCAAAGGCTATGGAATAGGCACTCCTATGGGTAAGATCTAACAGAATATCTGTACTATAATAGATATAGACAGTTTTTTTAATTTAATTTATTCCCCATATGTCCCTAAACACATTAACACCTACATGGAGCATCATTCCCTGCTGATACATTGAGAGAGGTTGGTCTTTCAACAAATAACACAATAATTATATATCAACTTCAACTCAACTTTCAACTTTATAAAAAAAAAGTATATATACTGTATATACTGTATGTTCAGTATACATATCTCACACATAACACACACATTTTAATGTG
The DNA here is from genome assembly GCA_016801145.1 of Umbra pygmaea. Lineage (NCBI taxonomy): Eukaryota > Metazoa > Chordata > Actinopteri > Esociformes > Umbridae > Umbra > Umbra pygmaea. The sequence continues at coordinate 40,435 of JACXGM010002241.1, forward strand.
TGTTATCCAGGCAGAGCACTTTTACAACTATCATATTGATATACAATGACAGCATAATTTATACCATTTTAGCTGTTTTGCTACAAAGATTAAATTCCCCTGTGTTCTCATCAGTGAAACCCAGTTTGTGGTTTAGCTTCAAAGTTTCAAACAGACTGTAACAGAACTTCTCTTGCTTGCCTTACAGGCTCTCCATACCGGGACAAAGTGACCATCGCCATCCTGAGCATCCTTGAGGATGGCCGTCTGCACATGCTCAAAGAGAAGTGGTGGAACGGCAACCACTGTCTGGACGAAGAGCGCCGTGAGAGTGCCGGCCCAATGGGCATTCACAAACTTGGAGGGATTTTTATAGTACTGGCATCTGGCCTGGTTCTCTCAGTCTTCGTGGCTATAGCGGAATTTATATACAAGCTAAGGAAGACAGCGAAACGTGAACAGGTAGTTATTATCCCCTTAGTTATCATTCACTGTCCTTGATCAGTAATTTATATTTCTTTGTTCCTGTGTGTTCTTTGTTCCTGTTGCAATCTTAGACAATGTATTCCTGTAAAGCTCTGGTTAAATCTCTTCGCATTGATTGCTAACTAGGTATTTAATACATAATTACGTTAAACAGTGTACCCTGTGTTGATTCAGAACCTCTTTGGTTTGTCGTGGTGGACTGTCATTACTGCTTCACAAGAACCAGTAAAACAACAACAGTCATTTCCAAATATGCACAGGACCCCAGCACGGGGCAGCGTAAATTGGTACTGCACTGCCTGGGCTAATAGAGTGAAAAAGTCTTGAAGGACGATGTGCTATCACCCTTTAACCATAAGGAGTTGAAGCGAAGGCATGGCCAGGTGGAATTGGACATGACTAATTGGGAAAAAATTGTCAAAAACATAAAAAAAATGTATATGGTAGTGTGGCTTGGTTCACTGTCAGATATAACCACATTTGGAGCTAACAAGAGCTCACCAATTATATTCTGATGTTGATAGCATATCAACGCTATATACAGTAGATACGTGTTTAGGTAAAATTAACACTTTTGTTTTATTCCATAAACTACAGACAACAATTATCCCAAATTCTATTATAATATTGTCATTCAGAGCTTTTTTTAACAAAACCCCTATTAATTTGTTTGATGGCTTGTGACCATCCATCTTCCTCTTGATCACATTCCAGAGGTTTCAAATGGGGTTGATTTAAGGACATTTAGCAGTGGTCTCTTAAGGTTTTCCAGTCCTGTACTACATCAGCATGCTCATCATGTCATGAGTCACACTAGCACACTATGCTAGTGTTTTTTAAAGAAATTGTTCTGTCAGAAATAATAAATTGGTCTAGGATGTCTGTAGACCCATACTGTGTCCATTTTAGTTCAAACACACTTTTAGGAATTAAAGTGATTTGCACGCCCTCAGATAAGCCCTGTGCTATTTGACCAAATAAAAACTGAACAGTATTTTTTTAATGAGCATAATTGCAAATTAGAGCATGCAGAATTAATCTGCTATTAGTCATTGCACATGTACCATGAAACAACATTTGTAAATCACAGATTTGAGTTATGCAACTATGTGGGCTGCTTCAAGCATGCTTGTATAGGTAATGGGGTAAGAATAGGGATCTGTGTTCAATCTGTCTGACGGAGCTGGAACAGTTCATATTGCGTGGGTGGCATCTGGTGGGGGTTGTTGATTGACATTGTAGTTAGCCTTGGAAGAACAACATGCATTCATATTTTGTGGATGCATTTTGCTCCCTTGCTCTTGTTCACACTGTTTGCTGTCAGAACCATTTAAAACTAAGGCATTTACCCCCCATCCTCTTCCCACTCTCCCCCTTCTCCCCTCCTCCTCGCCCTTTTTGCCCAGAGGTCTTTCTGCAGTGCCGTGGTGGACGAGATCAGACTGTCGTTCACCTGCGAGAGGCGTGTGAAACACAAACCCCGCCTCCCGGCTCCGGTCATAGTGAAGAGCGATGCGGTGATCAACATGCACACGTTCAACGACCGACGACTCCCGGGCAAGGACAACATGAGCTGCAGCACTGGGATGACCCCTGTGTTCCCGTGACGGTGTGCGCCTCCCAGGGAACGAGCCTCCTGAGCCACATTGCGGGGGCGATGGTGCCCGAAAGCCGGGACAATGGAATCGAAGGGATCACCAGATTCACCATAAACCACAGCGACTTAGGGACACTAAAGAAACATGGAACACTAACCAGACATGGTACTATCAAAATGCCGTCATCAGCGACACAGGTATGACCACGCTTATCCATGTATTCCAAAAGAGACCGAAAAAGGAGAGGTGGAAAATGGAAATAATTCCCTGGGATAGGAAACATCTCCAAATAATCTGTATTCAAGTCCGATGTTTACGTATGTAACACAAAAATCAAGGAATCACAAGATGTCCAAGAAATGCTCAATTGACAAGAAAGTGTCTACCTTTTTATTGGAAATATAGAACCAAGAAGGCTTGGATGAGCATGGCAATAAAAGAACCAATGACAGGCGGGAATATGGGGTTTTCATGGGAGATCAGATATTTCACACATAGCACATCAAGATCATTCAATGTCAAAGTTTTGACCATTTATTTTTTATCTTATTAAGTCAGCAGGTCCTTTGGCAACAGAAAAGGATGTTACCTCAAGTCTTGTCCAGACTTATCATGAGGCTCTTGATTTGTTATCTTTGTTTTTGCTGTGGGAGACTTTTTAAATGGCATGGACCATTGGACATCTATAATTCCACGTGAAGGATCACATCCTTAGTACCCAACAGAAGACAACGATGGAGTGCCACCTACATTGGAAGAGGAAGGGTATTGTTCATTCTACGAATTAGGTTTGCAGATTATCATTAACAGACAAAATAATGGCACTGAACTAAGGTTTGATTGAGAAGAGCTTGATTTATTGTTATTAAATTTAAATTCCACACATTGTGCCATTTGGTTATTTTTACAAAACGTAATAGTAATATAGGGCCTTAAATGTTTGTGCTTCTCTGTATAATTTGCTGACCTTTGTTTTGTTAACGTACATTTTTTTCAGTACATTAAGTAAAATGAACAACAAGAGACTTGCCATTTGCCAAAGATCTGCTCGTAAAATGTAACTAAATATTGGAAGAGGATATTTGAACATTGGACTATAATAAGGGAAAATGCTACGCCTTTTGATTAGCACAGTGATTTAAGACACTATATTCTGGGTTTAGTCCAGGGTTTGACATGGCTGGTCATGACCGAGAGGCTCCAATAGGCTTCAGTGTTCCAATTGGGCTTGTACCACCCAGGGTACGGTAGGGTAGACCTGCAGGGGAGTCCTGGCCTCATGGTGTCCTAGTGACTTCTTGTGACATATGGTCACTTGCTAGTTGACTGAGATGTCCAGTCTACACTGCTGTTAACACATGTCGAGTTTCTATATGCGTGTGCAGTGTAATAACACAAAGCACGGCTTGGATGAATATCTATCAGAGGATTCAATCTGAGACCAATGCATAACGATATTAAATAAGTGCTTGGCATTTTTCTTCTTTACAACACAGGGTAGTGTTTTTTCTTTGTTAATCATATATATATATATATATATATGATCAATATAAGGAACAACTTGTTGTGGCCCTCTTATTATTATTGAACAAACACATTCTTTGTACTTTTGAGTACATGGCCACAAAGTGATTTAGTCCCAAGTATTAATTCACCAACATGTTGGGTTCACTTGTAGTTACTGTAGCTACTGATGCTAAAAGCAACAAATCCCTTACAATTGATGCATTCCAAGATTATATTACTCTCCCTTAAAAAGTAAAAAAACTTTACAGTAATTAAGTTTTTTTAACATTATCAATTTGAACAACTGTACGCCTTAGTTATACAAATTGAATTTAGGCCAAACAAATGTAAGTAACTGTGTAACAGATATATTTTCATCATTGTTAAGTAGAGCGAGTAAGCAAGTAAAAATTATATTATATTATATATACAGTGCCTGTAGACAATTGTCATACCCTGTCAAAATCCTTACGTTTTGTCACATTACACCATGGAAATTAAAATAATTTTAATCTAACTTTTGACACTGTACTTACATGTGATAACCCTTTTGACATCAAAGTGAAAATAACATTTACAAAAATTCTGAACAATGTAATTAGTAAAAATACCTGGTTTGGATAAGTAAGCCTGTTAAGGGTAACCATTATTTACTTGCTAAGGTACAACCAGTCACTTCCCAAAAGATTTAAAAACAATACAAAAAGATTTCAAAGGCTTTAACTATCCCTTTGAGTACTGTTCAGAGCATTATTAAAAAGAGGAAAGTGTATGGCACCACCAACACCTTGCCTAGATTTGGCCATCCCTCCAAACGGGATGACCAAGCCAGGAGCTACAAAGAGGCCAATGGCAACTTTAAAGGACTTACAAGTCCTTATGGCTGAGATTGGTCAGTCTGTGCATGTGACAACAATCTAACATGCTTCACACAAAGCTGGCCTGTATGGCAGGATGGCAAGAAAGAAGCCTTTTCTGAAAAAGGGCCACACAGTGTCTCATTTGTGCTTTGCAAAAAAACACTTGGAATATTCTAATACCATGTGGCAAATGGTTTTATGGTCAGATTAGACTGAACAAGCATTATGTTTGACGAAAACCAAACACAGCACACCACCCAAAACACACCATACCTACTGTGAAGCACAGTGGTGTCAACATTATGTTGTGGGGGTGTTTTTCTTTTCAGCGGGGACTGGGCAATTGGTCAGGATTGAGGGGAAAATGGATGCTGCCATGTACACTCAAATACTTGATGAAACCCTGCATCCATCTGCTAGACAGCAGATTCACCTTTCAGCATAACAACATCCCTAAACACCCCAAAAAAACACTATGCAGTGGCTTAAGCGTAGGAAGGAAGAATGGACAAATATTCCCCAATCTAGGTGTTCAAAGCTAATAGAGACATATCCAAACAGACTGATGGCTGCAATTTGAGCAAAAGGTGTCTCTACTGTATGTAGTATTAAATCGTGGGACTGATCACTTTTCTCTGTTACTCTATTTAATTTATTTTACGTTTCCGAACTGTTTCTTTTTTATATACTTGAATGTTGCAAGGATGAATGTGTAAATAAAGCTGAAAAAAATATATATATATATTTCAGGCTGTAAGACAAAATAGTTACTATTTCAAAGGGGTATGATGATTTTCTATAGGCAGTGTATATAAAAATAAATTCTAATAATGCATTAATATTACAACACTTCCAAACTCAAAAAGAGATTCTCTTTGTTTAGTTTCTTGGTTAAGTAGTGAACAGGGGAGCAACGGAACAACACCGATGGTTCAGCCAATAGGATCAACCTACTTGTGTAAATTGTAAGATGGCTCATATAACAAGGATGGTGACAGTATATAGTGTGTTTAACACTATTTTTATGTGGGGTGTTCTACACCTTTTTATAGGCAAACCTGTAGAGTTGCAATATTTCATAATTGATGTGCTCAAATATACTGTATAGCACTCTACTAAAGTGTTCAGACCTATTCCATTATTCTAAAATATTCAACCTTCTATTTTGCTTACATTTGACATTTTATCAAATTCCGTTACCGTATTTCAGGTTTTTGATTTTACCTTTTTTTTTGTCATGAATGAAACAATGTGTTTGAAACAAATGAACATCAATGACTTGAAAAAAATGTTATAATGTTTTTATTTTGGATATAATCTGTTATACAGTAAATCAAATCTGTATTGCCTTATTAATTTAAAGCTGTAACACATTTAGAGATTTTTAGACCAAGACTTAAACATTTGGAGTGTTATGGCCAGTTAATTAGCCAGGAAACTACAGTTGATAAGCTTGGCTAGTTGAGTAGCTTTGTTGCTCATGAATAAAGTCCATTTGAGCTGGAAAAACCACTAAAGTCAACATAGCTATTCTTACAATCTCGCAAGGTGTGCATATGATTATTGATCAAAGTGATAATGTTACAAAAAAGGTGTGAGAACACAAGAGTTACATGCTCTGAAAATGCTCTGCCAACATCACTTAAATTACACATTTGTGGACACATTTGTGGAATAATGTGACTATGTCTACATTGACTTTCAGGTGTTTCTAACGGCACATGCTGAGACTATAACACATTCTGAGACTGATTAGCCTTCTTCTTCTCTGCAATAAGACCATTCAGAAATCGCCATGTTGTACTAACCACACACTGTTCATTGAATTGCTCTTGCTGCTTTGGGCGATGAATTAACATCTAACCCTGCTGACTGCTAAACAGCAATATCGTAATCTAATAATGACAGTGATATGAAATAAATGCAGAGAGCAAAGTACAGACTGCATTAGTGTGGTAAGTTATTCGGGTTTAATTGTAAATGCAGGTGACGTTGATTGGTTCAGAAGTGTGTTGGGTCAAGGACACCGGCCAAGGGACCTTATGAGTGAAAAACAAATGCTTTCATCGTTTCCTACATACTGTTGGTTTTCTGTCTGTAGCGATGGTAAGAGTGAATGTCCTTGGCACTTGCAACTCATTTAGCCTATTCATATTGCAGGCCCGATCTAAAAGCTTTGTGGCAGCATTCTAGCTTGTTGTGTGTGCAGCTTTATGTAAAATCTGCCAAGGCATAGGTTGGAAAATGATGTAGGAGACTACTCGTTGTATGATAGCACTGAGTGGCTGACAAGACCCTTTGATTTCTGCATTCGAGTTTCATACTGTGCACTAGAGATAGAGATCATTATATGAACTGGTGTCGTTTATGTCAATGCTCGGATATTGAGATCAAGAAACAGACAGAGGATCTGAAGTTTGGTTTCCCGTGTTATGTCGTCTGTTACGCCTATGAACTGTATATTTGCAATGAGTATTGAGCTGTAATATGCTTGGAGTCTGTCTGTGTGAGCTGTCAGAACAGGGAGGTTAAGAGACAGCATACCTCTGTGAGGTTTACAGTATTGACGAATAACAGCAACTTTCCTGGGTTCCTGTTTTTCAACATGAACACATATCTGGTGCAAACGTCCTTTTGTCCTGATTTTGTCCACATTTTAATTGTTTCCACATTTTTGGACAGATATTGATTATTACTAATTCCATTACTAATACCTTTGATCACAACTCCACCAAATGAGGAAAGTCACACATTATCTACTTGTTCAATCTAGCACAGACTTTTTTGTTGATGGCTACTGAATTTAACTATTTGTTGTGCAATCGTCCCATCCAGGTATCTTCAGATGAATAGACTAATAGTTGCAACAATATGGCATTAGGGTATCTTCAATCTTTTTAATTTTAACAGAATAGCTGTTAAATCATGTGCATACAATGACAGACAAGGTCATCTGGTCAAAATTTGGAGACAGTGGATGAAAATGAGGACATTTGAATACAATGTGTAGGTTTGTATTCCAGAAAATCTGGGTACATTCAGAATGTGGATTATATCAGGACAAATGATGCATGTTTGTGGCATGTATAAACAAGGCTTAGTTTAAAGATGAATGGGAACTTAAATCTGTGTGACTTATAGACTGGTAGAAACTCATTGTATAAATGTTAATCAAATTCCTTCTGCAATGTAGACTCTATGTAGATAAGATGAACAGGGGAAAATGTATTTTGCTAAATTTTTACAAGTAAATACCGTACATGTTTTGATTTTATGGAAGAGTATTAGCACCAAGTGAAGAGGAAAAGGGAATCAAACAGTGATGGAGATTGCTGTTCTTAGAAAATATTTATTTAGAATGGATAGCACCTTAAAAACTCTAAATGCTTTACAAATAAAGATTAAATGTTAAGAGTAAAGTCTAATTTAATTTAGGGCTGCAACTAACGATTATTTGGGTAATCGATTAATCGGTTGATTATTTCTTCGATTAATCGATGAATCGGATAAACAGACTAACAAATATTTCCATAACTTTCTTTTAAAAAATGTATTACAAATTGACAATTTTAACACAACGGATGTGCAAAAGATATGCTCATTTCTTTAGTAAGGTGCAAAATATGAA
>JACXGM010002242.1:6547-18894 GCA_016801145.1 Umbra pygmaea
GTTGCATTACAGCATGGTACGGCAGCTGCTCCGCTGCTGATCGCAAGGCCCTTCAGAGGGTGGTGAAGTCAGCGGAGCGCATCATTGGCTGCTGTCTCCCCTCCGTGCAAGGCATCTACCACAAGCGATGCCTGAGGAAAACACAGAATATCCTAAGAGACCACAGCCATCCAGGCCGTGACCTTTTCTCACTGCTGCCATCTGGTAGACGTTACCGGAGCATCAAGGCACGAACTACCAGATTAAAAAACAGTTTCTTTCCGCAGGCCATTCGGCTGCTCAACATGGAACATTGATCACAAATCACAATCATTTCTTGAGCCCTGACATTCTCTGGTCTCTTTATCCACTCTACATCTGATGTAGCAGAATTCATGCACCTTTAAAAGTAATTTTCCATGCCATATTTTAAAATATTTATTACTTCTGCTGTCGTACACTCTCCGGACCACTGCTCAGTACATAGTGTATTTTGTATTTTGTTATTATCATTATTATCGTTTTAAAATTTCTTTATATTGTATATAACCTTTTTAAGCCCTCTGTGTAGATGTGTCGATAATATCTCCACTTCTGTTCTTTTTAAGGACGTGTCCTTGGGTCTGTTATAACCGCCCAATTGTGGGAACTCCTCCCAGCATGCACTAGGGGCAGTCCATCTTAACTCCACAGGTAAAACACACTTTCACTTACTCAGAGCATCTCGGCCAGATCGCTGTAACACACCTGCAGCTGATACTGCAGAATGTAACACCTACAGACTGGGTATCTTTGAGCTGTGACCTCACACTTCTCATTGAGCCAAATGTACTGGTTGGCAGTAATGTGTCTAAGTGTTTGGCTGCTTGTGTGTTTACCACCTATGTATCATCTTCATCTACTGTAGATTAGAATGACACTATCTCCAACACTATTGGATGTGTATATGCTATTGTGTTTTTCAGTATATCACTGTATGTACAGTATCTCACAAAACTGAGTACACCCCTCACATGTTTGTAAATATTTGATTATAGCTTTTCATGTGACAACTCTGAAGAAATGACACATTGCTACAATGTAAAGTAGTGCATGTACAGCTTGTATAACAGTGTAAATTTGCTGTCCCCTCAAAATAACTCAACACACAGCCATTAAAGGTGCTATATGTAATACATGTTATGTAATAAATCCAAAAATGACGCCAATGCCTCATCAGATATTAAGGAAACATGTTAAGCTGAAATACTATATTTTCTGAAAACAATGCTAATGTCAGTATTTTTTCTTTTGAAATCCGTGACGGAATTTATGTTTATGTTTTGGCCTGTGTGTTGTTATCAACTGCCCATTTTGACAGCACGAACGGATTGCCCGGCATACCTGTAAAAACGCAAACCCAGCGCGCTACAGCCATGGAAGCAGCAAACAAACAAACAAGATCATAGATACTCTACACAACCTAAACAAACTGCATGTTTCTAAACGGTTCCATGACCATAGACGTATTAAACCAGGTTCGCTTGTCATGATTGCGCTGATCTTGTTCGTCACGTTAGTTTCGATTCTGGGGAGGAGGGGGCGGAGGGGTACAACTCAGATATTTTGAATTTGAACTGTAGTACCCATTTTTTAATGCTGGCTGTCCGTTTTACATATAGCACTACATAGGAAGTATACTCTAACCATTAAAATCGTCACTGTTCTCTTAACACATCCATGGAATTAAGCCAGACCCATTCACAGAACTGAACCATGGAAACACAACACTGTACCTAGTACTAAAACAGCCCTGTAGCCAAGCAGAGACCTTCGCTTTAGTTCTGGATGTTTTTGATCTGGCCCTTAGTATTTTGAGGCTGACTTGCACAGCTAGCATGTTGTCAATGAAACATGCACAGGGGAATCCAACGCTTCATTTTTGAAAGCTTCGTTCATTAACTTTGCACAGGATAGTTATGAAACTCATCAGTAGTAATGATATTTAAGTCTTTACAGAATTTTTTTTTACCTTGGTTTTCCAACATTATACGTTGTTTGACTTCTAAGAAGGTAATCACCACAGTTTATTTCAGGTTCATTGTCTACTCACTACGCTGATACTGGCGAATCAAGACAACACAGATCTGGAAATAGTGTTGCAGCCACGGTTGCCAGGTTTTGGGAAATTTCAGGACTCAAAACCATGGAAAATGCCCATAAACTAATAAAATTTCTTTATGCACAACAGAGTTGACCTATTTTCCCTATACTATACTTGTTTCTATAATTAAATGATATTTAACTGACTTCCTTTATCCTTATTTTCTGAACTTTTATTGCTTCAATAGACAAAAAAATGTTAGTTAGCTCATCAGGAATTTCACTGACATGGCAACTCTGGATTCAGCTCGTAGGAAGATTCTGCACTTGCATCGAACCTGAAAATTCACCTCAAAATGTATCGAAAATGCAAACACTAAATTGTTGTGTAACATCAATAAAGACAAACAAGACAGATAACACTGAACACTACACAAACAGTACTTTTTTTTAGGCAATTCATTTTTCATAGTGACACAGGTGCCAGATCCAATAAAATAGGTTCCGGATCCAACGTCGGAGGTGCCGGAACATGTTCCGGCGTGTTCCGGCTCAAATTAAGTCCTGGCTAGACCCTCAGGTTCTTTAGCAAGGCAGTGGTTGTCTTGGAGGTGTGTTTGGGGTCATTTTTTTGTTGGAATACTACCCTGTGGCCCAGTTTCCGAAGGGAGGGGATCATGCTCTGCTTCAGTATGTCACAGTACATGTTGGCATTCATGGTTCCCTCAATGAACTGTAGCTCCCCAGTGCCGGCAGCACTCATGCAGGCCCAGACCATGACACTCCCACCAACATGCTTGACTGTAGGCAAGACACACTTGTCTTTGTCCTCCTCACCTGGTTGGCGCCACACGTGCTTGACACCATCTGAACCCATTAGGTTTATCTTGATCTCATCAGACCAGAGGACATGGTTCCAGTAATCCATGTCCTTAGTCAGCTTGTCTTCAGCAAACTGTTTGCAGGCTTTCTTGTGCATTATCTTTAGAAGAGGCTTCCTTCTGGGACGACAGCCAAGCAGACCAATTTGATGCAGTGTGCGGCGTATGGTCTGAGTTCTGAGCACTGACAGGCTGACCCCCCACCCCTTCAACCTCTGCAGTAATGCTGTAAGCACTCATATTTCTGTTTCCCAAAGACAACCTCTGGATATCCCGCTGAGCATGTGCACTCAATTTCTTTGGTCGACTAATGGCGAGGCCTGTTCTGTGTGGAACCTGTCCGGTTAAACTGCTGTATGGTCTTGGCCACTGTGCTGCAGCTCAGTTTCAGGGTCTTGGTAATCTTATAGCCCAGGCCATCTTTATGTAGAGCAACAATTATTATCATTTGTTCATATGAGGTGCCATGTTGAACTTCCAGTGACCAGAATGAGGGAGTGTGAAAGCAAATAACACCAAATGTAACACAACTTCTCCCGATTCACACGTGAGACCTTGTAACGCTAACGAGTCACATGACACCGGGGAGGAAAAATGGCTAATTGGGCCCAATTTGGAAAATTTCACTTAGGGGTGTACTCACTTTTGTTGCCAGTGGTTTAGACCTTAATTGTTGTTATTTTGAGGGGACATCAGATTTACACTGTTATACAAGCTGTACACTCACTACTTTACATTGTAGCAAAGAGTCATTTCTTTAGTGTTGTCACATTAAAAGTTATAATCAAATATTTACAAAAATGTAAGGGGTGTACTGTACGTCTGTAAAAAGGTATCCTTGTTTCTCTGTGTTTAGTTGACGGTACCATCCTCTAAAAGAACAAGGATGTTTACTGGTTCTACCAAGAATCCAACCCCTAAAATACCCCAGCCCGAGCGGCTGGATGAGGTGTACTCTGCTTTACGTAGAGGCCTGCAGTGAGTACACACACACACACAAAAACACACACACACATCCCACACAACTGGCTTGGCAGACCAGTCAACAGTGAGACAGGAAATGGTTCATGGTGAAACAGGAAATTCCATTACAATGCTGTGTTGTCAGGTCGTACCTGCAGGTCCATCAGTTGGAGCTGGACAGCCTGGGGCAGCAGATCAGAGAGAGCAAGAGGAATGGTCGTCTGGTGAGCACCCACACACAATACCGCTGAAATGAGCTGGACCAGTAACATCCCACCAAGGAGATGTTTGTCAGTGCATGAACTAGTGATACTGTAAAATTAACAGATACACCTCCTCTCTCTCTGTAGGGGTCTCTGTATGAGCTGGATAAGGTGGGTTTTATTCTGACAGTTCGTCTTACTGTATTAGAGAATATCTTTATTATTTAACGAACAGTGTGCATTTTGAGATGCACTTGTCTTAATCTGTCAATGTTTTATCAGCAAGTGAAGGCCATAGAGAGATTTATGCGGCGCTTGGAGTTCCACCTCAGCAAGGTAGATAAATTTGTCTTACCCAATTACATAAGTCTGCAGAAGTCTTTCAGACCACTTTAGAAAATTGTTTAACACCATTTTATCTGAACAGGAATACTAACATTAAAGACAAAAGCACATTAAAGGTTGCTGCCTCTCAGCAAAATATCACAGTAGCCAGGGTTTGTATCCTAGTCGTGGCATTCCGACAATACTCAGAGGTCTGGCATGGGGTAGTGCAAATGGGTACAGCACTACCTGGGGTGTGTTAGTCGAAAGAGGGCATCTCATCATGTCGCTCTCTAGCGACTCCTAGTGTAGGTGTGGCACCTGTGAATTCAATTATGGTTATATAGTTGATGAGCGTAGTCTGCTGTGGGGGTATGCTAGTGGTGGTTCATCCAACCACATGTCGCCCTGAGCTGCCGATTCCTTTTCGCACTGCTCATCCAACACAGAAGTCTTTAGTCAGATCTGGCGCAGGATGACTACGTTCACCAACTATACTTCCACGATTTAATTTACTTTCATGTTGTGGTGTGGTGTAGAGAGAGGGAGACCCAGGCAGGTAGATGGTAGATGAAAATTATGGTTGTTTTAATGAACACAAGTCCGAAGAACATACATATGTTTCAGTTGCAGGGTACAGCCGAAGCGAGTGCACAACGGATATACTTCTATAGCTTAATGTGCTCTCAGACAGCTTACATACAAGTACAGAGCGTATGCATTAACTTCCAAACTTCAGCGACTCACTTTTCACAACTTACATATAGTAGCTCCCGGACAGTCTTCTCCAAACAGTGAACCGATTTAGACAGTGAAAATATAGACCAACACCTCTCCTTATACTGCAGCACTTACTTCAACTCTAAACCTATGGGGGCCGCAACCTGCTGGTTTTCTGTTCTACCTCAACATTAATTGGACTCACCTGGTGTCCCAGGTCTAAGTAGGTGTCCCAGGTTTAAATAAATCTCAGATTAGAGGGTTGCAATGAAAATGTGGAGTGGATCTGGCTTCGAGGTCCAGAGTTGAAGACCCATGCAGTAGCACTACCTTCTTGACAAACTGCACACAGCTGAAAGCAATACGTAATCAGAACTCGAAGTAATAGCCTAGCCTAAGCAGAGAGAGGTGTCAGGACCCTTAAAGAGACAGTACACAATATAACACAAAACAACAATGCAATGCATTGGGAATAGAATAATAACACAAATACATAGAAATTAAACTAATACCAATAAGAAGTTCTTTCTAGTCCAGTTCACGCTGGCCCACTCCGCACACAAGAAGTCGCTGGAGAGCAACATGGCAAAGTAGATAATCCAATTTATTTATCCTAAATCCCAGGCAGCGTTATGCCAATTTGCGCTAACTCATGCTGGGGGTCCGGGCAAAGTCCAAGAAGCCATAGTCAGGCTCAAACCACTAACTATCATGACCTCATCTGCAGACATCTTCATCACCGTAGTGTTTCTGCACTTCTGTAATGTTGCTATAACATTGCAGGTAGAGGAGCTGTATGACGCGTACCGTATGCAGCGGCGGCTACGGGACGGAGCCAGTAAGATGGTGACGGCATTTAACTCTGCATCAGGAAGCAAGGAAGCGCGGGAGAGCCTGAGTGAAGCCAACAGGGGCTACAAAGAGTACACTGAAGTAATGGCCTGGAGCTTATGACCATATTGAATTGATGTCAGCAAACAGCCTACATTCTTTGTTCATTAGCCTGCCAACTTCCAATATAGCATTTATCGACAGGAAATTAGCATACAGTCCTGAAATAAGTAACTTAATAGTTTTAACTGGGTTTATTTCTCCTCGCTCATGCTCTCCCTGTCTCTCTCTGCAGCACATGTGTTCACTGGAGAGTGAACTGGAGAACCAGATGGGAGAGTTTCACATAAAGATGAAAGGTGAGTCATTTTTACCCCACCCCCCCATTTTGTTCTGGCCCTCAATCCCATCTGTTCTTACCTCTGTCTCTGGCAAGCTAATGTTCTGCCTGTATGCATATCTTATCTAACACATTAGACTCAAATGTCCTGTGTTGCAGGTCTGGTTGGCTATGCGCGGTTGTGTGCAGGAGACCAATATGAGGTGAGAATCAAAAAATAATCCCAATAACCCCTCTACACATACACACAAGCCACTGTTTTTATAGACTTGTCACTGATGGTCCTCTTGACCCCTAGGTCCTGATGCGTTATGGGCGTCAGCGCTGGAGGATGAAAGGTCGCGTGGAGGTCAGCAGTAAGCAAGTTTGGGACAGTGAGGATAATGTTTTCCTGCCTCTTATCACAGAGCTCCTGTCAATCAAGGTAAGAACTTCATTTAAAATTGATTTAAAGGAGAATTCCGGGCGATTTCAACACATAGCTTTGTTGTTAGGAAATTTGGAGTGCTGTCAGTAGCGAGACAAACTCAAACAATCTGTGTTGCCTACACCGTGTTATCCTCCTGCTACAGATTACACCTGTTACGCACGTTTTAAAATGTGCTTTTAGGGGCAAGTTTTAAAATGTGCTTTTAGCCTCTTAACATGTTCAAAATGTAATTACAAGTGCATAGCCATGTGCAGTGTTTCCTTCAGAGTGAACACAGCGAATCTGACTGCAGTAGATGTGAAAGAATTCCAAATAAGTTGTGATAAATCAGCCAATGCACATACCTCTGTTTTTTTTCTGTGAAGTCCACACTAGTCGATCGTCAAACTCATACAGTCCAATATTACAAAATGTATTCTTTCCAAAAAAAATTATTTGCTGTGGTTATATCTATAGTTTGCAAGGGAGTTTGCACATCAAGCTAAAGTGCAACCAGCCACAACTGTAAAATCTCCTGGTATCTCTTCATTTAGTTTCCTGCAATTTGGAAACGCACAAACTCTAACTATTTTCTCAAATTCCTCCTGATCTAACTCCAAGCTCCTGTACCCTATTCCACGTCCGGTGAGTCTCCACTGTTGCAATAGTTACCTATGAGCATGCGCGATAACTCTTAACTCTTGAACTGTTGGAGCTGTGAATGCAAAGTAGTGGTGTCAAGTTACGGCCAATCAATGTTGCTACATACAGTAGTCTATGGACATAACCAGGCCAAATCGTTTTTTTGTGGAAAAAATATGTTTTGGAATATTGGATTGTTTGAGTTCGACAATTGACAAGAGTAGACTTTACCGGAAAACAGGAAATACACAGAGGTATGTGCACTGGCTGATTTATCACATCTTATTTGCATTTCTTTCACATCTACTGGAGTCAGATTTGCTGTGTTCACTCTGAAGGAAACACTGCACATGGCTATGCACTTGTAATGACATTTTGATCATGTTAAGAGGCTAAAAGCCCATTTTAAAACTTGCCTCATTTCAGCGTAACAGGTGTAATCTGTAGCAGGAGGATAACACGGTGTAGGCAACACAGATTGTTTGAGTTTGTCTCGCTACTGAAAGCACTCCACAGCTACGTGTTGAAGTCGCCTGGAATTCTCCTTTAACATGATGATGATGAAGATGATGGTGGCAAAGGTGTTTGTTTCCTACCAAAAATGTGCATATTTCCAAACCCTTATTATGTAATTTAGACACAACAATATTTTAAATCAGCCGCCTTTCAACCTCTTCATTTACAATATTGCGGCACCTTCTGTAGAATGTTGATAACTGTGGCAACAATGTAAATGACTGATAGAAGTGTAACTAGAGATCTTTAATGTTTGGATCCACCCATGAATCATTCTAAAAATGTCTACCTCACATCTACCATTCAACTGACTGGATTTATTTGTCTAACATGGTTGCCAAGGTCACTGAGCTGAAGAGCCTGGCCAATCACGTGGTGGTTGGCAGCGTGTCCTGTGAGACGCTCGACCTGTTCTGTCCGCTTCCTCAGACAGTTGCCGTGGATATCAACGACCTAGGGACAGTCAAACTGAACCTAGAGGTCACCTGGAGGTCAGTCTGGCCAACATTTCACCATCATCCACCACTTTATCCTTTTCTCACCTCAAACCAGTAGATATGTAATGTGTGTATATATCACACCTTCTCCTCCTGGCTCTCTCTCTCTCTTTCTCTCTCTTTTCCTCTGCATCTCTGCATCTCTCAGTCCATTTGATAAGGATGACCAGACCTCATCCAGTACTGTCTCCAAGCGCTTCTTGTCCAATCAGAGCCCTCCAGACACCCCTTCCATGAGGGAACAGGTTTTTTATGTGAGTTCCACTGCTCTGCCTCTTTCCCCAGCTCTAAATCCACTAAGTACATTTAGATTTTTCTTTACTTTATTGTCATTATAACCATATTTTATTACATGTTGTTGTTGTTGTTGTTATTATTATTAGTTACATTTTGTTCTGTTTCAGCGGCTCCCTGGCTGCTGTGTTTGTAGATGTAGCAGAAGTGTGTGTGATTCTGGTAGAAGCACCAGTGATTGTGTCAGTGACTTGTGTAGAGGTGTGAGAAGGCTGTGTGAGGACTGGACTGAGTTATATGAAGGGAGGAGAGCTGGTTGTGGAGTAAATCGGGGTGCTGGTGAAGTGTGTGGGAGCCGAAGTGAGTATGAGCGTAGCTGTGGTCCTCTTAGTTGTTTAATAGTGGTTGAGTAGTGGTCCAATGGTTCACTCCTCTTCCTCACCACACCAAAGAGCATTTCCCCTCGAAGCAGGGCCAAACTGGGCCAACGCTGGTCACCACTGGATGTCTTCCGTCAACCCTTGGCTGAGCGTCTCTCTCCTCCGAGCGGCATCCACTCACAGCTGGTGTGTGGTGGCATAAACTTGAAGAAATGTAGTTGAAGTCTGTAGTTGAAGTCTGATGGTCTGCTTAATGTGTGGTGGTTGATAGTGGTGATTTTCAGTATTCTGTGTTAGATGTGAATTCTAACTTGTTAGTGCGTCTCTTGGTCCATGCAGTCTACATATTGCATGTCCTATAATAGAGTGACATCTAGTGAATCATATTATGTTTGTTTTGTTTTGATGGGAAATCATATTTGAATTTACATATATTCAGGGTGACGCTCTTGTGGAATTGTTGAAATTATCCTTTTTCTACATAAAGATAAATATATAATGTTGTGAGTATACAAAGATATTCTCAGGTTTTGCCACAGTGATTTTCTTATTATCGATGACATATTTTGTTCTTCTTCTGCCCGGCCCTATCCGTGTCTGGTTCTGCAGTCTCTCCTGAGGAGACAAGGAGAGCTGGAGAACGGTACAGTCTGGTCAAACTCCTCTGAGTCATCAGATGACTCTTCCAGCCCTGCAACGGGACACGCACACAGGATAATGGCTGCTCATGGCCTACAGACCACACCTTCTATCCAGATCTCCTTCAGTCGACGTCAGTCAAGTGTCTCCACTCCAACTCTCTCGTCTTATCAGGAGGAAGATGACCCGGATGCCGCAGAGAGATTTGGCGACACAGACTCTAAAAAGTGTGCACTAGCCAACGGTCATTTGAAGTGTTCTCAATCTCTCACTTATATCGGTGAGCGAGCCATAGACTGTACATCGACTGATAGGTTTTCTGACCGATCGTTTGAGTCCTCTGAAACAGCAGAACCCCTACACTGCTCTAAGCACGACAGGCCTGAAGCGTATGACTTAGATGCGTCTGAGGACTCAGAGACGAGCGTTTCAGTGCCAGTAGATCTTGGTGACGCTCGTCAGTCCTCAACGCTACAGGACGACAAGCTTAAAACTGAGGAAGTGCTTTTGAACATGGATGGTGTTCTGAGGGAGAAGTTTTCCATGGACAATAACCAGAGAGTCTCATCTACTCAGCCACTTGAGCTAGGAGCACCAGAAGAGGCGCTGACTGTGAGTGTTTTTTTTATGTCATGTATGACAGGTGTATGGGTGCATGATGTTTGTACTAAATCTCTTTACTCCACAGGGTCACTCTCACACCCGGTCCTCCAGCTTCACTCAGGACGTTGAGATGGCCTTAGAGAGCTTTGATTTTCTCAACTGCTCTGACCTTGATGATGAGGAGGAAGAGCAGGAAGAGGAAGAACAGAGGAAGGAGGAACGGGATGAGGAACAAATCAAGGATGAGAAAGAGGAACAAGAAGAAGAACGAAAGAGGAATGAGACAGAGGAACAGGAAGAAGAAAATAAGGATGAGGAACAGGAACAGGAAGAACAAAAGAAGAATGAGAAAAAGGAACAGGAAGATGAACAAAAGAAGGATGAGGAAAAGGAAGAAGAACAAAAGAAGGATGAGGAGGAGGAACTTGGGGAAGAACAGAAAGAGAGGGAAGAAGAAGAGGAAAAGGATGTGGAATACGAGACAATGGATTCTGGTGATAGGTCAGTGTTATGAATCAGGCTCTAAATAACTCATCAATGGTCATTTTGGAAATGAGAATGGTATATGTGTTTACAGTATCTACAGTGAGCTCCAAAATTTCTGGCACCCCTGACTGGTAATGCACAGACTATACTGTAAAAAATATTAATGATACAATTATAGAGAACCTCAAATACCAACATGTGAGAGTTACTGTAATTTATTAATGTGTCAATCTAACCAACCCAAATCATTTATTGATTACATAAAAAATCTATGTCCTCCAAGGTTTCACAATTAATGGCACCCTTAAAGATTATTGTAAATAACATCTACCAAAATTAAACCAGGAATAAAATTTAACTTATTTAGGTTCCTCTAAGTCTTAAGGAACTCTATTGAGCAATTACATCACTTCCTGTTCCACTTCCATGTTGGATTCGCAGTGCGAAAAGAATCGATGTGGTTGGATGAACAATGTCCACCAAGTATCAGGCAATTTTGGTTAACATTCTGGTTGCTTCTGCCAGAAGGCTGGGACTTGGCCATAGGGGGAGTTTCCAACAAGACAATGACCCAAAACGTACCTCAGGATCCAAACAGAAATGGTTCTGTAACAACAAAATCAATGTTCTGACATGGCCATCTTAGTCGCCGGATCTTAATCCAATAGGAAACATGTGGGCTGGGTTAAAGAGGGTGAAGGATCTTGAAAGGATCTGCATAGAGGAATGGTCCAAAATCCCTCCAGATGTGTTCCTTAAACTTGTCAAATGTTACAGGAAGAGCTCATGCTTTATCCTTACCAGAGGTGGTTCCACCAAGTACTGAATGATTGCCAATAATTATGGAAACTTGATTTTGGTGAAATGTCCTTTGTGATAAATAATTGTTTAGGTTTGGTTGGTTCCATTGCAAAATTATTAAAGTACAGTGTTTCTCACATGTTGGTATTTTGAGTTTATCTCTATAATTATAATGTTTATGTTTTAGTATTGTTTGTGCATGGCCAGTCGGTATGGAAAGCCCTTTTTGTCAATATTAAATAAATAAATATGGCTATGAAATAAGTCCTGAAATAAATAAATGACACAATAAATATATAAATATAAATATATAAACGCAGTCCAATAAAATATTAAATTGTTTTTTATTTCATAATGGTGTTTTTCAAAGGAAACCTTTTATTTATTTCAGGGGAATTTTATTTCATAATTCCACATTTATTTATTCCAAGGCACTCTTATTTCATAATGACACATTTCATAATATCCATTTGTTATATTCAAATGAATGGGGCGTGGTTATTTCACAGATTCAAACACACAGCACCGTATGTTTGACCATTGAAATACTCGGGCGGATAAGTGATCTTGAAAATATAGACATAGATTTCGAAGTTTTAAATAGTTTGAGCGCAATTGAGCTCTGTGTTCGTGTGGAAGATGTCATAAGCTTATGAAGATATGCTCGCTAACTATGTGTTATCTGGTATCAACCCGAGAAATCGCGGATCTGTTCGTGTGACACAATGCATTATTCAGAGGATCAGGTTGATAGACCAGACAACACAAAGAAAAACATAAACACAAAAAAACAGTGCTCAATCGGTCTCAAACTAAT
>JACXGM010002242.1:24836-48411 GCA_016801145.1 Umbra pygmaea
ATTAGTTGCGTTTTGTGGCTTCGGTGTCACCTGTTGTGCTCCGTTAACTACCGTAGCTGCTCTCTCGCTCCGGCGAACTTAGTTTCTGTGTGTGTGGGTGAATTGGTGTGTTTGTGTGCGTGTCAACGGAACATTGCACTGGCGGTTCTATTCTTTGATGAAATGGATAGGCTACAACGAGAAGGGCGTCCGACTGCTCCAGCATTAACGGAATTGTATATCGAAATATGACGCCTACGAACGTAGTAATCTAGGCATGTAAAATCGATCTTTACACTCTGATACCGATCAACCAATGGGAAAAAGGTGACACCGTGACATGCTTTGATTGACAGCCCCCTCATTAGCTTAGGGATCTGGAAATACAGAAATAAATATATACAGAAATAAATAAATACAGAAATAAAAGAATATGGAAATAAATTAATATAAAAATGTATAAAAACTGAAATAAATGATCACGGAAATAAATAAATAGGGAAATAATATTGATTATTAAATGTATAATTTTCTATTTTTCTATTTTTATGTATATTTTTAGGTATAAATATTTTTATTGATGCATTTATTTATTTATTTCTTATTTTGGCAGACTCGGTCCTCCATACAAAAAGAGATGCAATGTCACAAACAGAAAATCCATTTAACTGTGCCGATTAGTTGCGTTTTGTGGCTTCGGTGTCACCTGTTGTGCTCCGTTAACTACCGTAGCTGCTCTCTCGCTCCGGCGAACTTAGTTTCTGTGTGTGTGGGTGACTTGGTGTGTTTGTGTGCGTGTCAACGGAACATTGCACTGGCGGTTCTATTCTTTTATTAAATGGATAGGCTACAACGAGAAGGGCGTCCGACTGCTCCGGCATTAACGGAATTGTATATCGAAATATGACGCCTAGGAACGTAGTAATCTAGGCATGTAAAATCGATCTTCACACTCTAATACGATCAACCAATGGGAAAAAGGTGACACCGTGACATGCTTTGATTGACAGCCTCCTCATTAGCTT
This sequence comes from Umbra pygmaea, assembly GCA_016801145.1. NCBI lineage: Eukaryota > Metazoa > Chordata > Actinopteri > Esociformes > Umbridae > Umbra > Umbra pygmaea. The sequence goes on from JACXGM010002242.1 coordinate 25,841, forward strand.
AAGGATCTGGAAATACAGAAATAAATATATAGGCTACAGAAATAAATAAATACAGAAATAAAAGAATATGGAAATAAATTAATATAAAAATGTATAAAAACTAAAATAAATGATCACAGAAATAAATACATAGAAATAATATTGATTTATAAATGTAACTATAATTTTATAGTTTTCTATTTTTATGTATATTTTTATGTATAAATATTTTTATTGATGCATATATTTATTTATTTATTTATTTCTTATTTTGGCAGACTTGGTCCTCCATATTTTTGGGGTTGGTGAAAAAATAATTTATCTTACAAACCAACCCCGTGTTGTACTTTTGGTTTCTCCCCAGCTGGGTTTTTTACGTTCACAATCTGTTTCTATCACAGACGTATATATGGTTTCTCCCGCTCTTGGCTTGCTTGCTATGGCTGAACGATTAAGTCCCGCCCTCTCATTAGCTTAAGGATGTAGAAATACGGCAATAAATATATACGGAAATAAATAAATACAGAAATAAAAGAATATGGAAAGAAATGATTATAAAAATAAATAAATACAGAAATAAATGATCACAGAAATAAATAAAATTGATTTATAAATGTATAATTTTATATTTGTATATTTTTATGTATATTTTTATGGATAAATATTTTTATAGACACATATATTCATTTATTTATTTCTTATTTTGGCAGACTTGGTCCTCCATAATTTAGGGCCCCCCGCTAAAGAAAATGACTGTGCAAAAACAACATTTTGGGCCCCCCTCAGGACTGGGCCCGGGACAACATACCCGGTTGTCCCCCCCATCAGCTGCCCTGGCTACAGTACATGCCTCAACGGTTGTAATGATTGACACTATGATTGGTTCGATGAATGGTTAAGTTTATGGTTACGTTTAGGGTTAGTGTTAGGGATGAGAGTGTTCCTTTTCTGTAAATCATAGGGTGCTTAATTGTATCGGGGTGGGATTAGTTTAAGTATTTGCACTTGGGTAGTTGGCTACGGGACACATGAGTGCAAATAGCATAGAGCATAGACTGTATTTCTTATTTTTTTTGCATAGACTGTATATATTAATGGACAGGGCATGTGTGACGTCACCCATTGGTTTGTGGAGATCTGATATGAGTCGTCGAGTTTGCCGTTACGGGTGCAGCCATCTTGGTTGTGGATGTGACGATTTTAGTTGAGAAGGAGGAGTAATCTATCTAGCTAACTGAAATTATTTGGGATGCTAACGTTGGCTAACGAAAAACAGTATTAAAACAAAATGTAACATTACTTGCTGGATAAACTGAACTCCCACCTCCTTTGAGTGTCTTGTCGTAGAACTGAACACCTTAGCCATGTCCTAAAACAAATTTTAAAATCAATGACACCATAATTCAAAAAATGAACATCATTCTGTATTGCAGACTTAAAACTAGCGATTGAGACCTTAAACTCATTATGTTTACTGAGGTAATACATCAAGTGAGAAGTGGGTCACTTTCTCATAGACTTCTACAAGCTCCTTTTGCAAGCGCACGTGTCGCCCCCGGCTGGAATTCAGATAGAATACAGGTTTAAGGCACTTCCGCATTTGCTTTACTTTACCGAACCAGATGCTATGGCATAGACACATAGGCTATTTACATCCCGGGTGTAAATAGATACAAAGGCTATTTACACCCTGGGTGCAAATAGCTTCTGCCTTAAAATTATTGGATGTGAAACTCAATTATTTTACCGATATCTCAATTGGTAAAGCTATGTAGCTGTCGATTTAAATGGCTGAAATCGAATCCAGGTGTTGGATATTCATTTATTGTTTTTTGTCCAACATCATAAATTATTGCATGGATGTGCATTATTTGACTAGATAAGCAACATGAAGGTCTAAAGTTTTAAATGGGTGAGATGCAAACCCCATCTTCAAAATAAATATTAATATATATCGCTAATGTCTAACCATGACACCACATATTTGTGAGAAATTAATAAAGAAGCCGTCCGTATATGTACCTCAAACATGTTGATATATTGTTTAACCAACAGGTGTCATTGGAGAGTACTGTGTTGAAAAGCTTCAAATAGTGAACAGTTTTCCGGCACAATTTGAGGAAAGCCCAAAGGCTTCAGAAAGCATAATTCACTTATCACTAATATAGCTAGCTAATACCAGCCAATTCGAATGAGCATGTAGCCGTTTAGAGTTACTTTTATCAATCTTAAAAGGACACTTTCTAAATAGTTAACAGCGTAAACAACCAAATATCAACATCAGATTTATGTTCCTACATTTTGATTCAGAAATCATAAAGGAGTTGCCAGATATTCAGCTAGTTAGTTTAGAGTTTTTGAGCATTCTACTGCATTCCAATGAACACTTACTGCATCTATGATGTAGTAGAGTTGGGTATTAGTGAATATTCTATCAAAGTATGGAACCTTATAATTACCATATTTATTTACTACCTTGTCATGAAATGTTATAAAATGCACCATGTAATTTCTCGAGGTAATTTTAACATATTCTAATTCAATTTTATGTTCCATTTTAAATATGTTGTCCTGTCCCTTTAAAGCCTTTTTTCTTCCTGGCACTATACTAAAAGTTACGATTTTTTTTTATCAATGATTGATACCTAAAACAGGAGGGCTGTATAAAAAGAGTAGTGGGGGGTTATTATGTAAAATATTACAGTAGGAAGCATAAGCTAGGGAGTAATTACTGGACGGGGGGACAGGACTCGCACAAACAGCAGAAGGCGCACGTGCAGACCATAGACTACTACAGCAAACTTACTCTGGCGCAAAGTTGTAATTTCTATTTATAATGAAACAAAAAATATTTGTTACATATAATGTTTGCACACACCCTGAAATACAATCAGCAAATCAATAATTATACTTCATCGTAACCTTTGATACAAGTTTCTAGCTGACTCTTACCAGTGTCTTAAAATGGATTCAGGTTTAATTGTCACATGTACAGAAGACCGCAGCTGTTATTGCATGTACAGTGAAAATATTGTGCCCTTGTTCCAACTCCAACAATGCAGTAAACAATAAAAAAATTAAAGAAATTAAAGATGTGCAAAAGAAAATAATCACAATTTCTATCAATAACCATAGGGTAAGAAAGTGGCTAGAGAATCAAACATTGTAATTAGAATGTACAAATCTGTGTAAACAGTAATTCAGTGACCACAGAATAGTACTATTTTTATAAAAGTCTATGTAAGCAGTAACAATAACCACAGTTTTCTGCTTGTAGATTCGGGAGATCAGAATTTTCTCAAGTGACCCAGTAAAATTATGTACACACAAGGACGGATCTACATACTACGAGGCCCGTGGGCAAAGGTGTCTTTGGAGGCCCCCCCAAACTTGTATGATGTTCAAGTGATGCTTGAGAATGTCAGAGCTTGTATCACCTGAACCATGCCTGCTAGCATCTAAGCTTGGTAGTGTTAAAAAGAGAAGGTTGTGCCTTGAATAATGAGGGGTTTCTCCATGTGGGTTCATCGCAGACGGAGATATCGCATCTCAGATTTAGGTTGTTTGCAGCTGCTTTATTTTGGCTGACTAAAACCATTACAGACAGGAAATAGGAAGTGAAAATGACAAAATAACATTTCTGCAAGGATGTAGGATATATCACCCTGCACTAACACAGGTTTTTTTTGGGGGGGGCTGGGTTTAAAAAAATATATAAGGAAATAGTCTTTGTATTTAGTCAGCCACCAATTGTGCAAGTTCTCCCACTTAAAAAGATGAGAGAGGCCTGTAATTTTCATCATAGGTAAACTTCAATTATGAGAGACAAAAGGAGAAAAAACTAATCCAGAAAATCATATTGTAGGATTTTTTAATGAATTTATTGGTAAATTATGGTGGAAAATAAGTGTTTGGTCACCTACAAACAAGCAAGATTTCTGGCTCTCACAGACCTGTAACATCTTCTTTAAGAGGCTCCTCTGTCCTCCACTCGTTACCTGTATTAATGGCACCTGTTTGAACTTGTTATCAGTATAAAAGACACCTGTCCACATCCTCAAACAGTCACACTCCAAACTCCACTATGGCCAAGACCAAAGAGCTGTCAGAGGACACCAGACACATAATTGTAGACCTGCACCAGGCTGGGAAGACTGAATCTGCAAAAGGTAAGCAGCTTGGTGTGAAGAAATCAACTGTGGGAGCAATTGTAAGAAAATGGAAGACATACAAGACCACAGATAATCTCCCTCGATCCGGGGCTCCACGCAAGGTCTCACCCCGGTGGGGTCAAAATGATCACAAGAACAGTGAGCGAAAATCCCAGAACCACACTGGGGGACCTAGTGAATGACCTGCAGGGAGCTGGGACCAAAGTAACAAAGGCTACCATCAGTAACACATTACGCCACCAGGGACTCAAATCCTGCAGTGCCAGACGTGTCCCCCTGCTTAAGCCAGCACATGTCCAGGCCTGTCTGAGGTTTGCTAGAGAGCATTTGGATGATCCAGAAGAGGATTGGGAGAATGTCATATGGTCAGATGAAACCAAAATAGAACTTTTTGGTAAAAACTGAACTCGTCATGTTTGGAGGAGAAAGAATGCTGAGTTGCATCCAAAGAAAACCATAACTACTGTGAGCATGGGGGTGGAAACATCATGCTTTGGGCCTGTTTTTCTGTAAAGGGACCAGGACGACTGATCCGTGTAAATGAAAGAATGAATGGGGCCATGTATCGTGATATTTTGAGTGAAAACCTCCTTCCATAACATTGAAGATGAAACGTGGATGGGTCTTTCAGCATGAAAATGATCCCAAACACACCACCCGGGCAACGAAGGAGTGGCTTTATAAGAAGCATTTCAAGGTCCTGGAGTGGCCTAGCCAGTCACCAGATCTCAACCCCATAGAAAATCTTTGGAGGGAGTTTAAAGTCTGTGTTGCCCAGCGAAAAACATCACTGCTCTAGAGGAAATCTGCATGGAGGAATGGCCCAAAACACCAGCAACAGTGTGTGAAAACCTTGTGAAGACTTACAGAAAATGTTTGACCTCTGTCATTGCCAACAAAGTATTGAGATTAACTTTTCTTATTGACCAAATACTTATTTTCCACCATAATGTACCAAAAGATTCATTAAAAATCCTACAATGTGATTTTCTCATTTTGTCTCATAGTTGAAGTATATCTATGATGAAAATTACAGGCCTCTCTCATATTTTTAAGTGGGAGAACTTGCACAATTGGTGGCTGACTAAATACTTTTTTGCCCCACTGTATGTCCCCCTACACACTGGTTCTCAAGACCTGGGGGCATCCCAATATGGATATTACAGGACTGTTTTTCAAAGCTGACATGCATTATACAATTATTAACTAAAATTTAAACATACATTTTAGTATTATAATTTTTGTTGGCTCTATATGACATCATGCATGAAAAGCAATGTCTCAGAATAATGGATTTTATTTATTCACCTTGTAACCAAGGGTCGTCTGAATCCCAAACTTTGGGGGCGCAGATGGCTCACTGGGTTAGGAGTCAGACTTGTAGTCAGAAGGTTGACAGTTCGATTCCCGACTGAGCCAAATGTTGTTGTGTCCTTGGGCAAGACACTTTACCCCAGTTGCTCCCAGGTCGTTGCTGTAAATAAGAAATTGTTCTTAGTCAACTTACCTGGTTAAATAAAGGTTAAATGAAAAAAACTATAAAGCACTTCACTGTCAATCAAATTTATTTTATAAAGCCCTTTTTACAACAGCAGTTGTCACAAAGTGCTTTGACCGACACCCGGCCCGAGACCCCCAAAAGCAAGCAACACAAGTGATGCACAGTGGCTAGGAAAAACTCCCTAGTAGGAGGGACCTAGGAAGAAACCTAGAGAGAGGCCAGACTCAAGGGGGTGACCAGTCCTCTTCTGGCTGTACCGGGTGGGGGATCTGAAGGTACACAGCCCATTGTAATAAGGTAAATCCGTGTTCAATTATTGTCCAGCAATGAAGATATGATGGGTGGACTGTGACCATAGTCTTTATGTAGCATCAATACAGTTTGGTGTTCTTGCGAACGAAGACTGTGAAGCCGCCTGGAGATGAAAGCTGGCGTCATCGGGTGGAAACGGGATAATCAAATGCAGTGACATGGGATCCAGCACAGCAGCGGGCCAGGCACGGGAAGGGGACAGGAAGGAGTCATCAGGCCACTTGGTCCTGTCTCATGTTCCTAGGGTCCTCCTGGGATGAACATGACATCAGGAACATTAGAGTGGGCATACCTTGGGTCTAGTACCTTGACACAGCTCTGACCCCGGCACATAAACATAGGTAGAAACTACTCTGACTTGGTTCCTATTAAAAAAATAACAAAAAACATGAAGAACTCTGTGGAATGAGTTCCACACGCAAGCAAAGTCAAAGATTTCATCAAACAGTTCCTATTTGAAAAATTCAGGATGGTCCTTCCATAGATACACATGGTGAGGCGGAGTTTAACTTGACCACGCCCCCTAGTGGGGTACAAAACGTTGCTTTCATTCATGTCCACGTTAAATGTCCTACATTACGTGGGTCTGCATGGCATAGTGGGCTATGTGGCTGCATTGCAGGACAGTCTACGTCATGATGGTCATGGGTTCGAGCCTGACCATGAGTTATCTGACTTTCCCTGGGCTACCTGCATGAGTATATATCTACAGTATATAACAATGTACAGTGCCTTACGAAAGTATTCGGCCCCCTTGAACATTTCAACCTTTTGCCACATTTCAGGCTTCAAACACAAAGATATAAAACTGTAATATTTTGTAAAGAAGCAACAACAAGTGGGACGCAATCATGAAGTGGAACGAAATTTATTGGATATTTCAAACTTTTTTAACAAATAAAAAATTATTCAGCCCCTTTACTTTCAGTGCAGCAAACTCTCTCCAGAAGTTCAGTGAGGACCTCTGAATGATCCATTGTTGACCTAAATGACTAATGACGATAAATAGAATCCACCTGTGTGTAATCAAGTCTCCGTATAAATGCACCTGCTCTCAGAGGTCAGTTGAAAGCACAGAGAGCATCATGAAGAACAAGGAACAAACCAGGCAGGTCAGAGATACTGTTGTGGAGAAGTTTAAAGCCGGATTTGGATACAGAAAGATTTCCCAAGCTTTAAACATCCCAAGGAGCACTGTGCAAGCGATAATACTGAAATGGAAGCAGTATCAGACCACTGACAATCTACCAAGACCCGGCCGTCCCTCTAAACTTTCAGCTCATACAAGGAGAAGACTGATCAGAGATGCAGCCAAGAGGCCCATGATCACTCTGGATGAACTGTAGAGATCTACAGCTGAGGTGGGCGAGTCTGTCCATAGGACAACAATCAGTCGTATACTGCACAAATCTGGCCTTTATGGAAGAGTGGCAAGAAGAAAGGCATTTCTGAAAGATATCCATAAAAGTGTCGTTTAAAGTTTGCCACAAGCCACCTGGGAGACACACCAAACATGTGGAAGACGGTGCTCTGGTCAGATGACTTTTTGGCAACAATGCAAAACGTTATGTTTGACGTAATGCAACACAGCTCATCACCCTGAACACACCATCCCCACTGTCAAACATGGTGGTGGCAGCATCATGGTTTTGGCCTGCTTTTCTTCAGCAGGGACAGGGAAGATGGCTAAAATTGATGGGAAGATGGATGGAGCCAAATACAGGACTATTCTGGAAGAAAACCTGATGGAGTCTGCAAAAGACCTGAGACTGGGACGGAGATTTGTCTTCCAACAAGACAATGATCCAAAATATAAAGCAAAATCTACAATGGAATGGTTCACAAATAAACATATCCAGGTGTTAGAATGGCCAAGTCAAAGTCCAGACCTGAATCCAACTGAGAATCTGTGGAAAGAACTGAAAACTGCTGTTCACAAACGCTCTCCATCCAACCTCACTGAGCTCAAGCTGTTTTGCAAGGAGGAATGGGCAAACATTTCAGTCTTTCGATGTGCAAAACTGCTAGAGACATACCCCAAGCGACTTAAAGCTGTAATTGCAGCAAAAGGTGGCGCTACAAAGTATTAACTTAATAATAATAATAATTTCGCACACTCAATTTTTCAGTTTTTTATTTGTTAAAAAAGTTTGAAATATCCAAGAAATTTCGTTCCACTTCATGATTGTGTCCCACTTGATGTTGATTCATTACAAAAAATTTAAGTTTCATATCTTTATGTTTGAAGCCTGAAATGTGGTTGAAAAGTTCAAGGGGGCCGAATACTTTTGCAAGGCACTGAATATACAGTACATCACAAAAGTGACTACACCTCTCACATTTTGGTAAACATATGATTGTAACATTTCATGTGACCACACTAAAGAATTTACACTTTGCTACAATGTAAAGTAGTGAGTGTACAGCTTGTATAAAAGTGTAAATTTGCTGTCCCCTCAAAATAACTAAACACAAAACCATTAAGGTCTAATCTGCTGGCAACAAAAGTGAGTACCACCCCTAAGTGAAAGTGTCCAAATTGGGCCCAAATTAGCCATTTTCCCTCCCCGGTGTCATGTGACTCGTTAGACAAGGTCTCAGGTGTGAGTGGGGAGCAAGTGTGTTAGATTTGGTGTTCTCTCTCACACTCCCTCATACTGGTCACTGGAAGTTCAAAATGGCACCTTATGGCTAAGAACTCTCTGAGGATCTGAAAAAAAGAATTGTTGTTCTACATAAAGATGGCCTAGGCTATAAGAAGATTGCCAAGACCCTGAAACTGAGCTGCAGCACGGTGGCCAAGACCATACAGCAGTTTAACAGGACAGGTTCCACTCAGAACTCGCTATGGTCGACCAAAGAAGTTGAGTGCACATGCTCAGCGTCATATCCAGAAGTTGTCCTTAGGAAATTGACGAATGAGTGCTTCCAGCATTGTTGCAGAGGTTGAAGGGGTGGGGGGGTCAGCCTGTCAGTGCTCCGACCATATGCCGCACACTGCATCAAATTGGCCTGCATTGCTGTTGTCCCAGAAAGAAGCCTCTTCTAAAGATGATGCACAAGAAAGCTTGCAAACAGTTGGCTGAAGACAAGCTGACTAAGGACATGGATTACTGGAACCATGTCCTGTGATCTCATGAGACCAAAATAAACGTGTTTAGTTTAGATGGTGTCAAGCATGGTTAGTGGCAACCAGGTGAGGACTACAAAGACAAGTGTACTGCTCACAAAAATGTGGATTCAGCACCACGGCCAGCTCCACATCCTACTGAATTGTTTGTGATTCCTTAGAATGTGGAGCTGGCTGTGGTGCTGAATCCACATTTTGTGGCTTTAAATCACTGCATGGGAGTTGTCAGTTTCGCTCCCTTCAAACTTGCGACATCTGTGGCATTGTGTTGTGTGATGAAACTGCACATTTTAGAGTGGCCTTTTATTGTGGCCAGCCTAAGGCGTGCAATAATCATGCTGTCTAATCAGCATCTTGATATGCCACACCTGTGAAGTGGATGGATTATCTCGGCAAAGGAGTAGTGCTCACTAACCCAGATAGACAGATTTGTGAACAATATTTGAGAGAAATATGCATTTTGTGTACGTAGAAAAAGAATTAGATCTTTGACTTCAGCTCATGATAAATGGGGGCAAAAACAAAAGTGTTTCATTTATATTTTTGTTCAGTGTACATAATCACGTTGGACAAAACCAACCCAAATTTTAAATGAACAATAATAGTTCTAGAAAGAAGAAATATAATCATAATTTCAGACGGAATATACTATTGGGTGCACTGCCATCAAAATGGGCAGTACAGCTGCTGTTTGTGAAATGTAGAGATTACTTATTTTGACTACCTGCTATCTCTCACCTGGTGCTTGCTCTCCACCTTTTATTTTTTTTTTTTTTTTATTTAACCTTTATTTAACCAGGTAAGTTGACTAAGAACAATTTCTTATTTACAGCAACGACCTGGGAGCAATTAGGGTAAAGTGCTTGCCCAAGGACACAACAACATTTGGCTCAGTCGGGAATCGAACTTTCACTAATGGACACTCCTTCTCTTCCTTTGTACTAACAATAAAAATAAAAGATGTTTCAATTTAGTAGAAAACAAAGCTAATGTAAAAGGGGACTCAGTACAGAATTAAACAAACCTTTCTTAATATCCTTAATAAGTGTCCTGACTTTGTAAATGGTTGTAATAAGCTAGCTGTAAAGATAGCATCCCAATAATACATGTAAAATGTTACCATTCCTGTAATGACACTAGGTGGTTCCAACATCTCTAGAAATACAGGTTTCCAGTCTATTATAATTAATGTAACATTTTATCATTACTGTAATAATACAAGCTTGTTTCAACATCTCTTGCTGTGTTCCAGTCTACTGAGAAATAGTTACTGTACTTGTAGGCCTACATCTGGTCTAACAGGGGTCTCTAACCCTGGTCATGGAGAGCTCCCATCATCCTGTAGGTTTTCACTCCAACCCCACATAATATAGCTTCATTCAGCTTATCAACAGGGGATGCCATGTTCATTGGGGGGGGGGGTTGTTTTGTTTTTGGTGGGAGGAATGTTCTGCTGTGTGGGTGGGGGGGTAAAGTTACAAGTTGCATAATTTTCAACTTTAATAAAGAAATATTGCAAAAAACATTGCAAAAAAACATCTGTTTGTTAAATAATTTGAGTTTTGACGTTCAGATGGACCAAAGTGTAAAAAAAAACAACCAGGCCCAGACGGAGTACTAAACTATGACAGGTAAGATGATTATCATTATCTGCCTGGCTGGAGGTAACGTTATTAGCTCCAATGTAGCGTCTTGTGATTGTGTAAATACTTGGAGGAATGAACGTAAAATTAATTAAAATGCCTCACAGAATACTGATAACTCTGTTCTATTTTGAGCCAGGTATGCTGGCTCAAAATATACTTGTAAACTCTGCCTGTTTTCTGTTTTTTGAAACATACAGTAGTAATATTTTTGTATTTATTTTTTATTGATCAATTAAAATTGACAACAAAGGCAAAATACATATTTACATCAGATTAACTGTAAGGCAAGAGCAGACAAACAACAAAGAAAATAAAGCAAAAATAAATAAATGACAACAGTGCAATCAAGGGGTACATTTTATCAAGTTTGCATCAACTAAGAGAGTACTAACATCGCGTGCTGTACACTTCTTTATATTTGAGGGATTCTGCGTATAGGCTGTTTTCACTGAAAGACAATACAATTTGGAGCTATTTTCAGAAATGTGGATTTATGGATGAAATATTAAGCCAGAATTATCAGGACATTGCTGATTAAATCTGTCTTGCTGTCTTCTACTGTGATATCCTAAAAACACCATCTTTACTTAATTCAATGTTAGGGAGAGCAAGCCAATCTTGGAATAAAGCCCAAAATGTTTGGGTGAAGGAGCAACAGAAAAAAACATGTTCCTTGGTTTCAATATCATTTTTACAAAATACACATGTGTTTTGATCATAACAAGGGTAGATATTATTTATAATCTTATAATGAACGTCTTTGGCATTAGGGGGGATGGGGAAATTAACATAATTGGTTCTAAATTTGTAAATTGTGTTCCTGTCAAAATGCATAGGGATCGAGTTATAATTAGCTCTAAGAGGGTAAAGGTCCTCCACTAAACAGTTTCAGATGTATTTATTGGGACATCCTGTTTAAAGGAGATGTTTATCCTTAATTGACAAGAGGGGCAGGCCTGAATTTTCTGGATAATAACAAAGATAGTGTTCTTGATTACAGAAAGAGTGGGTTTAGGGATTGCATTGATAACTTTACTATATTGCAAAACAGGACGGTTAAAACCATAAAAAAGGACTGGATAGAAAGGCCATTCCAATTAAATTTAATGTAGCAGAATGGTCAGAGCCCCAGCCATTTTTATGTGTACTAATCAAATGACCATGCCAAGCAGTTTAATGGCCTTTCTATCCATTCTATTTCTATGGTTAAAACCATGTTTCATACAATAGTCATTATAAGGAAGAACATCTCCCTCATCATTCAGGATATCTAATATGGATCAAAAATTCCTTTCCATCCAAAAATAAGGATTTGTCTCTTGATAAAATATAGAGATTGTACCAAATGGGGGAGCCATGGGGTGTAAAGTTGTGTTTATAAATAATCTTCCAGTAGAAAAGGGCTTGCTGGTAGAACACTGAAAGTTTGATAGGTAGCTAGACACAGTGAAGTCACAAGATAGAAGTCAACGTAATCCACCCACTCCTAAATATCTCCCTGGGGATACAAAACCAAAGGGTATTGCTATTCTTTAAATATGATTTGATTCTATTCACTTTCATAGTACCATTCAAAAAGTCAAAATTAATAGTTCTTAACCCACCCTCTGTGAAGTCTTTTTAACCATTGTTGCCTTTTAAATATAGTGTGTTTAATTCTTCCATTTTAAAGTTAAGATTAGAGGAATAGCCAAGGAGTATGAAGGATAAATGCATCTGGATAAACTCTCCATTTTAGTGAACTATATTCTGCCCAGAATGGAAACATCTCTCCATTTTAGTGAACTATATTCTGCCCAGAATGGAAACATCTCTCTGGAGCCATACATTAAGTCTAAATTTACATTCTTGGATTTTGTAACATTCAATTTGTACGTGTATCTGAATCTTTGAAAATAGAAATTCCTAGATACTTCACTTCTTATCTCACAGGGATATTAAAGATATCCACACGTGGACAATCGTGGATTGCTATAAGGTCACATTTCCTAAGATTTAAGTGTAAACCTGAGGCTCTAGAAAAACACTCAGTTGTTTGAATGGCTGCAGGAATTGGATATTCCTTTTTAAAACAGTGAAAAACAGTGATGTCATCTGCAAGTTGGCTGACCAAAATATGAGAGCCCAACTTAGAAAGGGGTTCAATCCCTTTACCATTTTCTGTGAAATAGACAGCATTTTAGCTGCAATAATAGATAAATAGGGGCTAATTGGGCAACCTTGTCTAATACCAAGTTTCACATCAAAACGAGGTTAAGTACCAGCTTAAAGAGAGCTATTAATATCTTGGTAGCAAACCTTAATGAAATTTATGAATTTATCTCCAAACCCAAACAGTTTATTTACCTGAAAGATACATTTATGTTCAATGGTATCAAATGCTTTATTAAAAGTCCAGAAAAAAAAACATAATCTTCAACTATATCCCTGTATTTAGTTAAATCTAAGACTAACCTTATATTGTTGTGAATTGATCTATCTTTTATGAATCTAGATTGTGTGTCAGTAATATTTTGTTCCAATCCTTTCATAACAAAGTGGTAATAGATCTCCCTGAATTGGTTTTCACTCAGAAACCACGCCCACAGAAAGTTGAATTCAAAACTGGCGCCCAAACGTGACACCCACATAACTGCTGCTGTTTCCCCTCCCACTTATCCCGTCAGGCCCCTGCCTGCGCATGCACATTTGCCCCCTCCAGGCCACCATTTTGTGTAGGGCCAACTCTGTCAAAAGCGGGAGAGGATTAAAAGCGCTGGGGCGCAAGGGCACGCTTCCCTACAGTCACCAGAAAAAGACCCAACAAGCACTGAGTTCTCAACCGAATTTACTGGCTAAAGGAAGACCGAGGAGCAGGTAAAACGTGACTTTTCTGCCATGAAGGGGGTGCATTTTTGTAGGAGCTGTCGTCGGCCTCTAGGTGTCACGGTGGGGCTCGCGGTCCAGGCAACTGGCGGGGGGTGTTTGTCTCCCTCTATCGTTATCAAAAATTTACTAAAAACATGTATAACCCAGAAGTTGGAGATTCTGTTCAGTGTATTTTTGTTTGGGGGCTAATATAACTTCGTATTCATACATGGATGGCTTTTTAAATGTCTTGTTGATTAGGGGAATGTTTAGGCCAGGCGTCCATCTTCTCGTGGCCTTTGTTTCCTCTTTTGAGATGAGAACGCGCGTCTCCAAGTCCATTTCGAAAGCTCAGCGTTTTGAGCTGATACTTTGTATCGATGTCTGTGTTTGCTTTGTATCAAGATTGTTTCATACACTTAAGATAAAGAATAATTTAAATTATTGTAGTCGTTTAGATGTACAGCGCTACATAGTTCTTGATATTTTTTAACCGATCTTTTTTAGAAATAAAGTCTCGTCTTCCTGCTATCAATATTGACTAATTTATGTTTCGCACGGATAAGTGTTATTTTACGACTTCTTAAAAGAGGTCGGGGTCGGTAACTAGGTAACGTTTCACAATGGTTCCCAAGCGTAAACACGGAATAGGGGACTGCTGTCATGTTGATATGATGACCAAATAGTTGTACGAGTACGGAGATGTTCTCAGAATCTGAAATTGTAATTTGGTTTGCTAAAATCGAAAACAAGCATTCAAGCCCAGTTACACTGTAGTTACACTCCACATCCCCTCTCTCCAGGCTGGTTCTTATACAGCCGCCTTTGGATTTAAACTTGTCATGGGGCGAGAGCTCGAGCTCCCTCTAACCTTCACCGTAGCGTTATAAAAATATCCGCTTTACCCTGGGAAGCCACTAGTTTCTCCTTTACACTCACATTGGGGGTTTATGTGAAATTTGTGTACTTTGGTCGGTTTTATCAAGATGTTATCAGAACATATTTGTAAAAGATATTGCAAATACTTGTATAATGTTCATCATTACATGAATAATATGAAAATTGTTCATTCTTATCGATAAAACCATAATAATAATTGAACTTGTTATACACTGTCTGCAACATTTCTAAAACTAAATAAACTTTCCTGAACCAGACTGATATATAAATAAATATATATATATATATATATATATATATATATATATATATATATATTAGTCCATAATTTTCACTTATAAATAATTGGGTGTTTGGATCAGCACATTTCATTTTGATCTGTCAAATAACTGAAGGACACCGTAATATTTTAGTAGTTAAATGAGGTTTATTGGATGAAAAGAAAATGTGCAATATGCATCAAAATAAAATAAGACAGGTGCATAAATTTGGGCGTATTGATTTTTATCATTTTGATGCATATTGCACATTATCTGTTAATCCAATAAACCTAAATTCACTACCAGTATATTACTGTGCCATTCAGTTATTTTATAGACCAAAACATAATTGCTGATACAAACATCCAATTATTTATATATGGAAATCATGAAAATTATCAGGTGTGCCTAAACATTTGCATAAGACTGTATATCTATCTATCTCCGTAATTAATAAATATATAACATTGCAATGCTTTGAAGTATAATTTGTAGAAATCTTCCTATCCTATCAGGTGGTTTCTATGGATGCTGAAGTTGTTTCCATGGAGACAGCTCAGGTCGAGGGTCTCCAGGACACTGGAGAGGGAGCAGAGCTGCTCCAGAATGCTGAGGTTGCTATGATGGAGGGGGATGTCGCACCCCAGGAGGAGGTGACTGGGGATGTTGAAATGATGGTGATGGACTCCCTGGAATCGACCCTTGACCCTGCCCTACTGCAGATGAAGACTGAAGTCCTTGAGGGTGGAGGCACTGTGACGGTCACTGGGGGAGATGAGGGACAGATCATCACCTTGCAGGTTAGTGGTACAGAGTTAAAACGGATGATCCTGAGGATGCATCTTGCAAATCACAAATTGCTAAGAGACCTGACTCACCCTTTGTATGTTGGAGTTAGGTGGTGAACATGGAAGGAAACATGGAGCAGACGGGTGCAGCGCTGGGGCTTGGTCAGTTACAGCTGGTGCAGGTCCCTGTAACCACAGCCACTGTGGAAGGGCTCCAAGCAAGCTTTGTTGATGTTTCAGCTGGCAACACAGAGGCGGAGCCAGTGATCTGCCACACCCTCCCTCTGCCCGAGGGTTTCCAGGTCAGATAACACTCAACTATAAATAGTGCTGAGTCATCAGGGCTTTTTTTAAAAGTTAGTTCTGGTTAAGGTACTCCTGTCCAGTTTGCTTGATCAGATTTATTTTTACAGAAAGTATGTATGTAAAATAAAATATATGCAATAAAGTAGTACTTAATTAGTATTCTATGTTCTCTGCTTACTATTTAAATGTACAGACTTTATATAGCCTGGCTCCTCTGCAGAGATGTCTCCTCGTGGTTTTCTTTTAAGATAGAGCTTGTGCATTTCTGAAAAAAGTATCAGCCATAATCGGTGTACAAAAGCATTGATTATGATTATTTAAAAAAAACCTCATAATTACCCCTAATTAATCGGCCAGGCTGATTTAGCCTGTCAACCTCTAGTAACCTTTGTCCTGGTTAATGGTTTTGGTCTGGTGCAGGTGGTGAAGGTAGGCGCCAATGGAGAGGTGGAGACCGTTGAACAGGAGGAGCTGCAGGCAGCCCAGGAAGAGCTCCAGGTAACCCAGGTGGAGGAGGAGGAGGCAGTTGATCCCCCAGTAGAGGACCAGACCTGGACCAAAGACCCAGATTACCAGCCTCCTGCTGGGCTCCGCAAGGGGAAGAAGGGCAAGAAGAGCCGCCTGCGTTACGGGGAAGGGGAGCGGGACATGGACGTGTCTGTGTATGACTTTGAGGAGGAGCAGCAGGAGGGGATGCTCTCAGAGGTCAATGCAGAGAAGGTGGTGGGCAACATGAAGCCCCCCAAACCCACCAAGATCAAGAAGAAGGGTCAGTCGTGGGACATTGTGTATCGCGTGTGGGGTTGTGTATCGCGTGTGGGGTTGTGTATCGCATGTGGGGTTGTGTATGTCAGGTTATGGCAGCCTTTCAGGGTTTGAGGAAGGGATTTTGTGACTGTTACTGAATGAAAAATGCTCTTTCCTCTTTCTCTAGGTGTGAAGAAGACATTCCAGTGTGAGCTCTGTAGCTACACCTGCCCCCGACGCTCCAACCTGGACCGCCACATGAAGAGCCACACAGACGAAAGGCCGCACAAATGTCACCTGTGTGGGAGGGCCTTTAGGACAGTCACGCTGTTGAGAAACCACCTAAACACCCACACAGGTATTAATAGTCACACTGTTGAGAAACGAGCTGAACAATCACGCAGGTATTAATAGTCACACTGTTGACAGGGATGCAAACGTCGCGCTTTTTCGGCGCCTCTCGCTTTTTTCACGTCAGTTTGGGTGACTTGTGTGAATCGTGCAGATCCGAAGAGTTTTTTATGTGGGGTGGGGGGGGGTCTGAGAGGGTCTGATTATAATTTCACCAACAGTAATTCTGGATTGCCTCCACCAAACAAGTAATTAGGAAATAAATAAATAGGAAATAAGCAAACCAGAACACTGAGCGCCAAAACAGCAGAATGCGCGCAAGCGTGAACAACTACTGTTTCTTGCTGCGTATCATTTACTGTCTATGGTGTCTGCCAGACTGCCACTGCAAAAAATTCCTCCCTGAGACCAGAGTTCGGCGTTGCGCCTCCTGTCTTACTGGCAACTGGTGAGATCAATGGAGGTTAGGGGCTTTTTGGTTCAAAATGTTATATAATCTACTAGTCACGTAATTTATTAAACATTTCAACTAGGCCTAGATGTTCGTTGGCACGTCATACATTTTAATATTACATTCCTGACTTGGCTACCGCCGCCTATCTTGTACAGTAATATTAAAGTATAGCCTACCCTACGCTAACATTTTACAAATGTTTTTGTTAATGCTAGATTAGGGTTTGTGCTAGTTTGAGACTAGCAGCTTGCTGACCTGGTACCGCTCTGAGTTCTCTCTCGGCACGTGTCGGTAGTCCCGGCATTTCCACTGATGCTACCTGGAAGCATTTAAATGAAAGTAATTAAGTGACAACCCACATTATTTTCAAATGGTGCATATAGCCCTACCTATGGTTCACATCTAGAAATATTGCCCTTGACTTTGCTTGCTGTTGGTTAGCTAGCATTGCTTCAACATTACTTCTGATAACTTTTTTCTCCATATCCGTGTCTTTGATTTTCTCATAGTAACGTTTAGTTATTGCGATCCCACGTTACCATATGTTAAGCTATGAATGTCGAGAAACTGGTGAGTGGGCTTAGCTGATCAAACAGCCAGTTTTGCTATAAGGAGGTCCTTTTTATCATTTAATCTGACACAAATAGACTGCTGAAGATAATTGTTAAGTAGGCTACCGCATTGCATGCCACTGATTGACCCATAAACATTGTACATTTTTTGGTAGGGATGGGCCGATACCACTTTTTGTGGAACGAGTACAAGTAGCATACAGAGTATTTCATTTTGGGTAGCCTACTTGCCGATACGAGTACCGATTGGAGTACTTTTAAGAACTATGCGAAATGTCACGTTTATCAAACTAAAATATGCTATTTTTTAGATGTTGATCAGCCAATTCAAATATAGAAAAGTAAATTCCTACATATCCAGAAGAACATCATTTACATTGCAGGTAAAGAATGTGTAATATTTATTACAGATGTCAATGGTTAACATCAGCCCTAATTAGCTAAAGTGAGAGAAATGACTTTCTCCATTAAAGGGATATTGACCTAATCATATATTATTCTGTTAATGTATTTGATTGTTTTATTATAAATCTGTACAAAATTATAGCTGTATATCACTGTAATATATTGAACAAAATATAAATAGGCTACATCGTATTTCCTTTAAGATATATTTCTTAACGTTAGTATGTCAGAACTCAGAAATACCACTATTTTGTTCACCCAGAAGTGTTGCAAACTACCGATATTTGTCTTTGCTTCCTGAAAGTAGCTTTCAGAGGCTATGTCCGGGGCGTTCCTCATGCCGTTTTGTACAGTTACAGTATGCACCGAATAGCTTAATAACTTGCGTCCTTCATTCGTTCCTGTAGCCTACTGAAATTTGCGCATTTCCTCCTTGAGGATTCTAATATTTTTTACCTATAATTTTACAAATATTGGGCTACATGAAAATAGCAATGAGAAAAAACGATTTCGTATTTCGCCATTTGAACTACTGCTGGGGAAAATCTTTTTTTTAATAGCTAACGCGTGGCTCCATCTTTGGAATTATTATGCATTTTAGGCAGAGATTTTGTGTGCAACCTTATATTGCAATCAGATTTACAACTATAGCCATCTATAGCTAATCTGTAAAGCGTTGCGCAGCATAACGCTCTTAAATGTGGAGGAAGTATCGGCTTGGCGTATCAGGCCTTTTTCACAAGTAAATGCACAGTTTCGGGCCGATACCAAGTACTGGTATCGGTATCGACCCATCCCTATTTTATGGCAATCCCAGAGTGGGCAAGAAATATTGGTGCATATAAACAAGACATTGTTGAAAGGGGCAGAGTGAACTATTTGCACTCCGTTATGATACATTTTTGCTTCAACTCTGAATTCATTTGTAAAATGAGGGAAATTGAGGAAAGTGAGGCACTTCTTGTGCAGCAGATGGATAGAGGCTGTAAAAGCAGTTGGAATTGGTCTTGGCTGAAACTACAATCAAGGTCCATGCAGTCAAACACACATTTATACAATCTAACTTTTTTTAAGAAAATTGAAAAAAGATATCAAACATATTGATAAGAATTTGAATGCAGCCAGACATAAGGCCCTGGATACGTTGCAGGAGGTGGCCAGGAAGAAGAGTTTTTGGAAGAAAAAATTAAATTGAATATTCCAAATTAGTGTTGTGTATTTTGATTTTGAGAATTTCATTTTACTCTGGGGTGGGCTGGGCATGGCACACAGCAAAAAGTCCAGTGTTAAATTGACTCTCTCAGTGTTTATATAGGTCCAGTTGACTTACATAACCACTGAGAGTGTTAATTTAACACTAGACTTTTTGCTGTGCAGGGGTAGGTGGATATTTGCCACGGGGCGAGGGCTTCGATCACCTCTCTCTTTTTTGACCATACATGTGTTTGCATCCCTGTGTTGAGAAACCAGCTGAAGACACACTGGTTTCTACCGTCACAGGCTGGTCGTTTCTGATGAGTCCTCATAGAATTGGAGGTAGGTTACTTATAATTTCTCTTTTTTAGGCACTCGGCCTCATAAATGCCAAGATTGTGACATGGCGTTTGTGACCAGCGGAGAGCTGGTGCGTCACCGTCGCTACAAACACACACATGAGAAGCCCTTCAAGTGCTCCATGTGTGACTATGCTAGTGTGGAGGTTGGTACACATCTCTGATCTTTACATTTACCATGTATCACTGGTATATGTTATCTAATGTCAACTCATTTGCGGTCTGTAACTGGTATGTTTGTCTCCAGGTGAGTAAGCTGAAGAGACATATCCGCTCCCATACAGGAGAGAGGCCTTTCCAGTGCAGTCTGTGCAGCTACGCCAGCCGAGACACCTACAAACTGAAGAGACACATGAGGACCCACTCTGGTAATGCATACTCCCGTCTCTTCGCTGTACCACAGAGCATTGGTTTTCTGTCCTGTTGCTGGATAGTGCATCTGACCCACAGACTAATAATCCCTGTCCCTCGTTCCTGGCAGGTGAAAAGCCATATGAGTGTTACATCTGCCATGCTCGCTTCACACAGAGTGGCACCATGAAAATGCACATCCTGCAGAAACACACAGAAAACGTGGCCAAGTTCCACTGCCCCCACTGTGACACTGTCATCGCCCGCAAAAGCGACCTGGGTAAGATACTGTTTCCAGCAGGGGTTAGGGTGAATTTCAAAAGGATCAATCCCAGACAAGAAAAATGTATTTGAGCTATTTCACATTATGCATTATTGAAGTGAATTATTTTACCATTATTTAAGCAGGCTCCTTGGAGTGAGTGTTATTTTATCATTATTAAAGCAGGGTCTTTGCAGCCTCTGTGAGGTGCAGTGTTCTAAGTTTCTGCTTCACAGCACATTTGTGTCATGGTGGCCAGGGTTCATAGCCTGGTTGTGCCTTCTGGCAATGCATGGGCAAACAGCTAGAGATGGTGCAAATTGGTACAGCGCTGCCCTGGTTAGATGGGTAGATAGCCGGTATGCTGAGCGATATTTCCCCCCACTGAACAAGACCTCCCTTGAACCCCACACAAACTCACACCCACGGAGTTCCCCCCGGCCATACGTGACAGAAAACCTAAAGCAATAAAAACACAGAAGAGAACAGGACCGAAACATACAAGCACAGAGAATGAAAAATAAATTACAGGGGAAATGTTGAATTGAACACATCTTGACAAATAAATTAGGCTAACATCTGCATACCTTCAGGCAGACTCTGTAGGGAAAAATCCTGGTGGACCCCGAACAGTACTTAATTTTTGTACTCTGTAAATAGGACATAATGTCTCTAAACCATTGAGATATCGACTGGGGCCTGGGAAGACTTCCACTGAAGGAGAATTCTGCGTTGAGCCAAAAATGTAGTGAAAGCCACAGTGTCTGCATATTTGGGTTTGGATGAGAGTAAGTCCTCGGGGACACCAAAAACTGACATCAGGGGAGCAGGTGAATTTGAAGTATATCAGATAACACCTGGAAGATAGTCCCAGTAGTCTCTCAGCTTAGGGCATAGATAAAACATATATGATAAAGGTGACACAGGAAGGTATGACATCTGTCACACATCAATCACAGAAGTCTGGACCCTAAAACGTATAAGCCCTACAGGATTTGGTTGAGCTAACTTTGTCTATCGCCACACCCCACCACTCATTAGTGAATTCCACATCGATTTTTATATTTCTGTCTGTTGAAACCCATAACCCAAACCTCGATTCTTTTTTGGGGGGTGAGAGGTAAAAATGATATTTTTTAGTAAGTAACATTTAAAAAAACCTGTATAAACTGACCAAAGAACAATATTAACTATGCAAATGATTATCAATATACCTAAGTAAAATAAATGAATAGCCAAAGCAATAACACTTATGTTGTCTTTGTAACGAAATACTGTTCAAAGACAAATGGAACTAAACTCCATTGTGGAGATGATTCGGGCATGTTGGAAATTCTTCTTCAATCAGGTTCTCTTACATTTACAAAGTAAATTAAATGGCTTCTGTTTCACACTCGCGACCAGCAGTTCAAACTAATTAGAAGAAACTCCACAAAGCCTGGCTGTTCAGTCGGTAGAAAGAATTGTTCAAAAGTAATACATTGCTTCACACTGTCTGCGCAGTGCGCTAATGAAAAAGAATGAAAACATGGAGATTAACTGCTCAATGAGTGGGTCGTTATTTTCGTTGCTTTGAGGTACTGAGAGATGCGCAATTTAATTCCGATCACTAGAAATATGTTGCAGTAAACAATGCTGCAAGGACACAAATAAAATATCATAAACAAGACTCACAAACAGACAAAGCTTATAAGGTAACTAACTAACAAAGTAGCTGCGTTGCTGTGAGGTAAACTCTTGGAGCTGCCGCAATCACCTGCTATTACTATAATCTGCCAGCAGTTGCTAACTAAATGTTGCTCAGACAAAGCGCTTATGGCTTCTTTCGACAAAATACAATTGAACAAAAATAGCATGAATGTCAAATTTCTTTGAGACCTTAGAAAATGAGATTTCAGACCTTAAATTCTGGAAAACAAACTTAAGATTATTTAATGTTCTTCAACTAGCTCAACTTTTGCAGGTAGGCGTCACATGATTGGAAAGGTAGTCAGATGACATGTAATTGGAGGCTGCTTACAGGTAAAATTAAATA